>CATIWO010227091.1:0-12369 GCA_949673435.1 Macaranga tanarius | reverse complement strand
CCCGGATAAGATTTCTAGTATCAGCAGCAATCTCCTCTTTCAACTGTCTCCTAAAGGCTTCCAAATCAAGATTATCAGACATTGTTGCAGTTTCAGTGAGTGGTGTAGTTCTAACAGGTTCAGATCTGATCAATCGACCTTCGAGAGTGTGTGTCCAAACGGAAGATGAAGGATCTATTTCTGCAAAACAAAGGGTCAGAAATATGCATGACGTGTATGCATGATATGCAGTTCTATCAAAACACAATACGCAAGCACACATAAGGTCTCAAACACAGCCTTCTAACCTTATTTCTTCCACACACATTTTCATTGGCCAGTCTCTTGTCCTAGGATTTTTGGTCTGGGTTTTAATTATCAACAGGGGATAATAAAACCGACGTACATGCAAAAGCTCTCGAGACAAAACAAACAAGTAGCATATCTCTTCCATAAAACTAAAATCCAACATAATGGGCCATGGTAAATGGACAAAAGCCCAATCTAACATGGTCCATCATTATTGGGCTTGGGCTTTATGAATGAGACTACTATATGGCAACAGAATATATGCATTTAGAAAAATCCTAAAGGTAGTTGCTAGGGCATTACATGGGCTGAGTCTCAGGTAAAGTCAAAGGCTCCCACAATCTGTTATATACTTTTTTTCGTCTCCCCACTCAAGGGTCCAAATGACGTACTTATACGTACTACACTGTAAGTGACAATAATTATATACTCTACCACCAGGTTTGAATGAAACACAGGCAGCAAAGCAATAACTATTGTCTGTTTAATAGGGACTGTGTGCACAGTATGTGAGAATGGTATAGTGAATGCAAATGCAGAAGAAATAATTAAATAATTAAAAATAATAAAACATAAAATACTGGAATCAGTTTCTCTATCCCCAGTGGAGTCGCCACTGTAGGCAATGGGGTTCAGCGCGCGCCCGAGTGTTTAGCGACCACGGCACTGTGTGGGCTCAGGGCCCACTAGGAGTACAACATTGGGCCATTTTTAAAGGGCTTTGGTTGGAGAATGGAGTCGCCACTCGGATAAAACTTGGGACACACTTTACAGCAACTGGATTCCACGGAGGAAGCCCAGCAGCCGTCCTTAGAGATTGGGTCCGAAAACTGGGTATGGGCTTTTAGCGGCCCACCCGACCTTGCGATCGGCTTCCGTTTGTGTTTTATATTTTATTATTTTTAATTATTTAATTATTTCTTAATTACATGCGAATGGTTGTTTTGATCCGAATAATTTTTAAATTTTACAATTTAGTCCAAGTTTGATATTAGTCCATTTTCATACAATTTAATTGAGTCCCAAACATTCAAAACGTCCATAAAAAAAATAAACAATATAAAATAAACCATACAAAGAAAAGGAGGGAAGAGAAATAATTACAACCAAACAAAATAAATAAAGAAATGGGGGGAGGAGAAATGATTACAACCCTTTAATTAAATAAAATAAACAAAATTAACAGTAAGAAAAATAAACTGCAACATGATTAAATAACAATAGAAATACAGATAAATCAAACAATAACAAAACACTTCAAAAGACAACAATTAAATAATTAAACAACTAAATTAAACACGAATTACTGAAGACATAGAATATAACATGACACAAGATTAAAATTATTCGGAAAATATGATTTAAACAAAAAGAAAAGCAGATAAATAAATAAATAAATAAAATCAAAGTTCTGGAACACAGAGGCGCATGCCCATGCGTTACATAGGCGTGCGTTTTTTCAAGAAGGGGCGCACGCCTCTGATAAACAGGTGCATGTTTCACTAACGGTCATAAATTCAAAAAAATAAAACTGTAGAGGCGTGCGCCTCTACATACTGGGGCGTGCATCTCATCAAACAGACGCACGCCCTCTGATTTTAGATAGAGGTAAAATTCACATCGACAGATTCTTAAAACAACATAAATGATGATTTAAACCGATAGCCAATATTCATAAATGAGTTAAATCAAAATACTGACATTAAATCATGCAATATAACAAATAAAATACCAGATAATCAAAGTAAAAATCAAACAAGGAAGAAAATAAAATAACTTTTAAAAAAAAGAATAAAAAAGTTACTGTGAAGCTTGTTGTTGAAATTGTTTGACCCTCAGACAGGTTTCAAATCGCCACTTCTTGCCTCTGGGTTGGATTCAGACCCTTGTTTCGTTTTCTCTTTCTGGTGTTTCTCTCATTTTTCTTTCTTTTTTTTTCTATTTTTCTCACTCCCTCCTAGACCAAAAGAATTTTTTTTCTTCAACCGACCTTCCTCCCCTCTTTTAACATGGCCTGAAGCTTTTTTCCCCCTCTCATTAACTCCCTACGTTGGGAGTTAATGCAACGTTACAGAACGTGGAGCGATCCACGTTTTGTAACTATTTTTTTTTTGCTACAGGTGTCAAAGAGGCATGTGTCTCTGCTGACAAAGGCGTGCGCCTTTATATTAAAGAGGCGTGCGCCTCTATGATAAGGAAGCGTGCGCCTTATTACCGGAATGTGGGCTTTTAATGGGCTTTATCTGGTTTGGGCTAAAGGTACTAGTTTATGGGTTGGGCTAAGTATTTGGGCTAGTCATGATTGTGTGTTCTCTCTCACAAGTGGGTTTGAATCCAATCATTTGGCAAATTGGGTTTAATTACAAACCTTCATCATTGGGCTTTTTGCCTCGCGGGTCGGGCCGGACCATGTGTCCACACTAATAATACTAATACTTTTCAAATGTAAATTAAGTTTTTTTCTATATCTAAAACAATATGAATACATGTATTTATAGGCCTCCCAAACATTTGCACTTTCCAAAAAGCTTCAAATGTGAAAGGGTGCAAGGAAGGGGTATGAGAACCACTCAGCACCACCGTGCTGAGGCAAGCTGGAGTCGACATGCCTTCCTTCTATCACGACTCGGCATATAGGCACGATTCGACATAGACTTTAATGACTCATGATGACTCGACATGATGGGAATGAGTCGGTACTAACGCTGGTTGTCATGAGTCGGCGCACCCGGAATGAGTTGGCACCAATGCTTACTTGCTTCCTTTTACTTTTTAGACACCAATCTTCACTCAAATGCACTCAAATACAACTTTAAGCATGAGATTAGTCTAGAAGGACCTATAAATCATACAAACAATATAAAAGCACACAAATAACAACAATAATTCAATAATTAAACACAATGCAAATGTAAACTAAAAAATAAGTCAACAAAATGATCCTAAATGACTATGCTATTTTGCATACTATCAGTGATCAGGTGGTGCCTTATTGCACTACGGCAGTGCCCTAGTGCACTGAGGCGATGCCTCAGTCCATTAATAGCCTTCACTAAGGCAACGCCTCAGCAAGCCACTTAGGCGGCGCCTTAGTGACTTAAAGGTGAACAAGTGGTTCCTCAATGGCCACAGAGGTGGCGCCTCTGTACTGTGCTGATGCCTTAATGGTTTAAAATACTATTTTGAGTTGTTTCTGATCGATGTTTAACCCAGATTTGTGATATACATGATTTACGATGTAAATACTAAGTTTTATTTGATCAGAGAGATAAATAGATTTGAAAATATACTAGAATTATAAGCACATATACATTAAAAGGAAGGGTTGAAGTAAGATCGTGGCTGGGATGTGACTGTATTCTATGAGATGTAAGATTGTGTCCGCAATATAATAACTCATGAGTGAATAATATAACGATGAGCATCAGCTCATATAGTATTAAGAGATAGTAAGTCCATGTCGGGGACATAACAGAGTTGGTAGATGAGTACAGCTGATGCGTGGGGCTGGGTACACATCTTACATTATAGAATATGAGCTGGTAAATGTGTATAGCCAATGCTAGGGGCTGGATGCACTTGTTACCTTATAGAAGTAAATTGGTAAATGTGTATAGTCGTTACCAGTGGCCGAGTACATATTTTACCTTATGGATATAGGGTTGGTGAGTGTGTATAGCTATTACCTGAGGCCGGATACACATACTACCCTATGGATGTAAAGTGGTTAAATATGTAAGTGTGTATGGCCATTTCCTGGGGCCGGGTATACATTCTCTCTTGTAAATGTAAGACCATATCTAAGGTATATGTTATTTTGCTGCCTGGGGCCAGATACATATAGTAATTAGGATCTGGAATTTGAGTTAATATTAGTTTAAGTGTTGATTACACTTAAGTTGTCATATGCATACTGACTTATTGGTATTGCGTTCGGTGTAACATTAGATTGCACTAAATTTGATATCACCGTAATATGTGTTAGTTTACTTTGACTGTGCTATTATGATCTTATTCTAAGTTGTGTGTTTGAGCTTTCATCTTTTGAGATATCGAGATTCATTAAAATATTTCGTTTCTTGTTAATTTGTTCACTCACTAAGTATTTTCTGCCAGAAATACTCACCACTCATTTTTATTAAATTTTTCAGAGTTGAGTAGCAGTCGGGAAGATAGCTAGATATTTAATAAGGGAAGCAGGAGTAGTGAAGAATCTCAATAATATTATTTAAATAGAATATTTGATAATAGTATGTTATAGCTTTAAACAGTTGTAAATTAATGACTTGCATTACGAGATTTGTATATAATAGTGATGGAGAAATTTTAGAATGTGTTATATTCATATAATTAAGAGTTAACTAGTTGATATTTAAGAAAGAAGTAATACTCGACCACATCAATACTTAAGTTAGAAATGTTAAGTGTGCGACTTTTTAATAAGGGTAGTAGTTGGGTCAGGTGTTATAAGTGAGACTTGACTCTAGCTTTCATTTATCCTTCCAAAATAAGTGTCACACCCCACCTTCTATCTCTAAAATAGGATATGACGACAATAATGAATTTTTACTATGAATATATAATCACTACGAATAGTATGAACTTTATATATAAGGAGAAGTTAAGTTGACTAGTTATCAAAATGTACAAGAGCTAGTAAGGCTTCACTATACAAAATCAACAAAAAAGGCTTAAGTTTATTAGCTCAACCTTCACTAAGCTGATAAGATGAAGTGGGCATGAGAGTAATGCTCTAAGGAATCTACAACTTATCAAATAGAATCTGAAAATGATAGAATAAGAGGATGAGTACGACTGCTCAGTGAGAAAATAAAAGTATAAAAAAAGGAAAACGAATAATAAGTTACTATATCACATACTAGAAATCGATTTAATTCATAACAAAACATTCTAAATCACTTATAATAACTTAAAATGATAAATACACTAAAAATAATGAGTTCTTCAAATTAGATTTGGAATAAAATGATTTATAAACTCATTCTTAAATCTTATCATGAGTACATTAAAACACCAATGGGATTATAAAACTATATTACGTAATAGGAGCTAAGACCTTTTAAAATAAATCAATTCGCTTATTTTCAAATAATTTAAGTTATAATAAAAATACTAAAATAGCATTAAATTCACCAACCAAAACTTAGAGTAAACACATTTCATAAACTCAATCTTATCCATAACTTGTGTTAAAACTAAGAAAATCATAATCAATTATCAAACTTTTATATACTCATGGCCCTGCCTTAGAAATCCCTAGCAACTCTGGGTGCTGAATGTCTTACCTCGTAACCTAAAGTGTAAATCCTCGTCATACGTATGCTTAGAGACAATACCCCTAAAGGGTGATAATATATTTTCTTTTCAGTGTTTGACATTTAAAATGTGATTTATAGGCAACATCACTAAGTATATATCGATTATCCAAGTATTATAGAAATCCATTTCTTAAGTGCATAACTCAAAATCAAATTAATATCATATGTTCTCATATTACATATAATATAAACCTTTGCAAACATTTCGTGTACAATATTTTTAGTAAAATCAGTTTTAAAAGATTTAAATAAAATTATTTCTAAAATAATATACATAAGTTATAAAACTATGATGTTATACTAGTATCAACTCACCATTAATTCCAACAATCTTTTTGTCTTTTGCAACAACAAAAATCTCTTATCTTACTCTTTAAAGACTCCTTAAATCTTCCTAATTCTTATTCTTGTTTAACAGCACCTAAACTCCTTATCAAAGCATTTTTAACAACAAATTCCCTTTACATTATATTGTCTTGGTTCCACTTGAAATCGTTATTCTTTAATCCTCAGTGTGCATGTGTTTTTTTAATATTTTTCTTTCCTTTCTCCCCTCACCATCACTCTTGATCTACAAGCGTGTGTGGGTGGGTGTGTTTCTGAAGAAAACTTGGCAACTTAAAGTTTCTTTGTTGCTGCCTCCATGTCCCTATTTGCTACTTGATTTCAAAATTATCTTATTCTCTTAATTTTTTTTTAATTCCTATTGTGCGTATACACATGCTTTTAGAGGAAAGATGTAGCAGTTTAATCATGCTTTGATTTATTCCATAAATGACATATATCTTCCTTAGATAGCTATCATATACTCTCATGTCTACACTCTTTTAGTTCACCTTGTCTAAATTTTCTTTTAAAACTTCTTTCTTTTTCTTTCTTACTCACCTTTCCAAAGTTTTCCCCTTATATGCAAATTGGTCCCTTATTCAATATTATTGTTCAATCAATTCCACTTTCCTTCAATGTTTTAATTTATTTTTGTTCATTATTTGTATTGCTACTAGAATGTGGTTGTTACAATAAGATAAGGTCATACTTAAAAGCATGGATGTTAGTATGTCCCAATCCTATATTTTATAATTTTTTACCTCATGGTATGAATTTGGAAGCATCTTACCATTGAGAAAATGCTTATTTTAATAATGGTAATAGTATATCTACAAATTTATTGCTTACCCTATTATAAACTTCTAAATAAAGCAACTTTATAATGAAGGAGAGTTCAGTTTGGGCATTCTTTATGAGTACTTCAAGATACTTAGATAAATACTTTAGATATATATCATTTTTATCATATAAGATTTCATTTATATCTCTTGAATGATATTCATTTCCAAGATTATGTAATATGTCATAAAAACCATCTCCATCTTCATAACTTTTAACTCCAATGCTATTATAATTAAATTTGTAACATGCCTCTCCAATGTACCCTCATCGGAAGATCCTATCGATGGTGGTAACGATAGAGAGAATCATTACCTAAAATTTAATCCAAAATAAAACTCATACTATGGAATTTTGATAAATTATTTCACAAGCTTAAATACTATGAAACAATATAAAATATAACTGAAAGTTATTAAATCTGATGGCAAGTGTAATAATATAATATAACATAATGTAAACATAGTACATAAATGTTATGTCACCATTACACCATCATCCATAATAGGGAATACAAGAGTATAAGTTATCATACAACTAAATAGAAAATATAAATACAAGGTAAAGCTCTGATAACCCTCTCTTTCTCTCTCGAAATCTTCGTCTGAGTGCATAAGTGCATCTTTGACCCTACACCTCTCTAGCCTAGGGCTCAATTGTCAAACAGCTAACTCTATAGCAAAAAGAATAGTCATGACACTAAGGGTGTAGCCTGGCCTCATAACAAAAAGAGAGTGGTCCTCTATCCTCTCACAGCTAGGTCAAGGTGACCTGCACATCAGTAGTTGTCTCATAAAAAACTTAGATAGTGGTACAGACACTGTCAAGGTACTCCTCCCTAAAAATTGATAGACGAATGAAGGCTTCTATGGGCTAAATAGCAACTCTAAAAGCTAACTTAGCATCCACATCATGACAGATAATGTATCTCACTAGTCACCTCGTAGGTCATCGTAGCCCACTACATTGTCATCTTAGATATTACTAGCTATACAAATATAATACGCTTAAAATTTAAAATAAATGTGTCATTTATTCTTGTTTATGATTCAAATATATGTTTTATTATTTCTCAATTTTGTTGATCAACTAACATGGATTTAGTCTCTATATCGGAGACTTGAAAATTTATTGAATATTTTAATCTATCATATTTAAGTCTTATTTATGTTTTCAAACTATATGGTAAATAACATATAATTAAGTTTAGCAAGGTTAGTGTTAATCATAGTAAACTACCCTTTACTTCAAAGAGTAAGAAATGTTTACGAACTCAATTCATTTGCATATGATCACTTATATGTACATCCATATACTTATAAACTTAGTTATAGATATTTTAATAAAACATATCCTATTTTACATTTTTTTTGGTGTATTTAAGTGAATTAAATTTTGGTATGGGTGCTTACATGATTCCGGTTCCATTATAAAATTCAGTGTTTGTGTGGGTTCTTTAATACTGAGGTGTCGCCTGAGTGACCTGTAGAGGGCATCTGTTGCATTTTGTCTCTATTTATCTTTATTTTAAAAGTCATGTTCATTCAAATTCACTACAAAACTCCATATCATGTATCCGTAGGCTTAAGACATCATTTTAAACTTGTTCTATCTTTTATTTACAAAATTTCACACCCAAACTCATCCACATTTACATTATTAAAAGGGTTTTCACTTAAATTTAACTTATATCATGAATTTCGAGAGTTAATAAGTTTGGAATTAATTTTGATTTTTTGTCATTCTTAAGTATATGAATTAATAAAGAACTCATCTAAAATAAGGTTTACAAGCTCAATTAACAAAATCATTAACAAAACTATCTCATGCATCATTAAATAAACATTTAAGAAATTCAAGGAAAGAGTTCATGATAAGTAAATTTCAGAGTATGTAGG
Source organism: Macaranga tanarius (assembly GCA_949673435.1). Classification (NCBI taxonomy): domain Eukaryota; kingdom Viridiplantae; phylum Streptophyta; class Magnoliopsida; order Malpighiales; family Euphorbiaceae; genus Macaranga; species Macaranga tanarius. The sequence continues at coordinate 3,677 of CATIWO010227091.1, read as the reverse complement.
AGAATGATTAGATGACCTCCATCAACAAAAATAAAAATAAAAATTTAAGGGAAAACATAATAAGATTCAAGCCAAGCCAAATTGAACAAAATTCCAAAATCAAAATTAAGAACAAATGGGAGCAAGATTTTTAGAATTTGAAATAAAGGATAGTAAGAATTCTCACTTATTAGATTTTCCAGCAATACTCCAAATTTAAACCTCTTTTTAAGCTTGAGGAGCACCTATGAATTCTATAATTAAACACTTAAGAAATTGAAATTAAAGAATGCATGTCTATGAACAAGCTAAAATCTTTGTAAAAACTTAACATGCATATTGAAATCTCACCTAACAAAACTTAATTTCAAAGCTAATTTAAGCTCCCTCTACTGTAGCTTGTCCTCTTTTTCAAGTTTTGGAAGTAGGAAGCATTTTGCTTCCTGTGTTTTGCATTTTTAATGTAAAACTATAGTTTTTCTTTATTTATTTTTAAGAGATGTCTTAATACATCTCTACCTATTTGACACCTCATAAGATTAGTTCCTCTTTAACCACTTATTCTTCTTTTTCTTTTAAATTTATACTTTCTTGCTTTTAACAAAATCCTTAACTACTTTGTTGCTTTTTTAATTTCACCCTTCCTTTTTCTTGCTTGCTCATAATTAGGTCCTCTTTTATTTATTTAAGTTGATTAAAATTAAATCAACTCAAATAAATAGGTTATAATTCATTGACATACATTCTGAGGATACAAATGTGAAAATTCTTTTTCTATAAAAGTATGACACTCCTCCCCACTAGCACCTTTATTATATGCTTTTAACTCTTGAATACCTAACTTGGTTATCGTTGTGGCAGAGTACCACTTATAATTAACTTCCATCAAACTCTTACATACTTACATTTATTTAATCATAATAAGTACATGATAATTCGACCTTATCACTTCGAAATTTGAACATTAATCATAATTACATAACCATAATAAAGATAATAGTTGACTAACCTAACAACTACTTTAATTTATTCTTACAACTTTTTAGTACACTATTTATATAATATATCATTACACAATTCAATATTTGCTTCCATGCTAACAGATCTCTTCTTCTAGACCTCATCTTCTAAAACTTTATATCATATAGGTAGCTTTGGCTGCTACCTGACCAACAGCTAACTAGAAATTACTCTAGAATGATAATATAAAAAAGTGGTGAATATTTTCAAGAGAAAATACTCAATGAGTGAATAGAGTAACAAGAAATGGAATAATTTAAAACAGAAAAATTAAATAAATTCTAATATTAATAAGAAAGACAACAACTCAGTAAGAGAGTGCACAAAAAACATAACTTGGAATTGGCATCATTGATAAGAACACTATTTTAAATTTATATATATTAGTGTTGACTGTTATTTTGTATGTCAAACCAAATATAAACTGCTAGTAGCTAAGAAGCACATTCTCATAGACATTCATTAGGATTCTTTGTGCTTTATAAAAAAAGGCAGTTATTTAAACATTAAAATTTCTCATTATAAAAAACATCTCAAACTTTTTTGTTTGACCCAGTCGTACATGCCATCTCGGCCTCTCAAGCTTATACATATTTCGTAAAGACTTATACACTTTCAATACTTAATGTTACGTCTAAACATTCTTTAAAAGAAATAATCATATCATTAAGAGAACTAAAAAATTTAGATTTATTTTTAATTTTTTAAGCACTGCACCATATGCACAAGCATATACTAATATGGCTAGTACTATCTCCAAACTGAAGGTTACTACATTTACTCATCAATAATGTACTGGCCTAGCCCTAGAAGTTGCACCTGCATGATCTCATATAATCATATTTCAAATAAGGAATTTTTAATCTCATATCGCTCACTTGGAGCAAAAGTAACATTTATATCAATTTCTCTAGAATACTACACTTAGTTATATTTATACATCTTATCTCACATGGTGAATGGTTATGTCTTGGACACCTCATGCTAACTTACCAAACACTGCCATATCTATGACATGGACTTACTATCTCTTAGTGTCATATATGCTTGTGCTCAATGCTATATCGTTCTTGTTAAAGTTCTTACATACCATCATATAGTTATCATTATTATACCTCTTTCAATCACATTCACATTTATAGAGCTTTTATATACACATTTAATTTATTACTCAAATGTTAATTTGTTGTTAGACTTAAGGTTGTATGCTTACTACCCTTGTGGATAAATGTATGTCTACTTAGGATGTAAAATTCTTGAAATTATTCACTCTTAGCTAATAGCATAGGAATTATCTATTTTACATCAAGTTGATGTTAAAAACTTAAATATGTTTTATTTTTTTGGGGGGGGGGGGGGGGGGAGGGGTAACTCTACACTTCAATAAATTTTAACCTTGAGACTATATTTAATTTTTTTTGTTCAAATCAAACTCATATAGGTGTGGTTGTATGATTAAGTTTTAGCATAAATAATAATTAAAGTTAATTAAAGTATTTATTTTGATTATTATTATTATTATTATTTTTCTTATTTGGACATAGTTGTGCAGGTATTTCTGCATCACTGTGTCTGAGTAGGAATTCCCAGGTAGAAATTTTATGGTTTAGGTACGGCTGTGTAGGATAGGTTGCATGGTTGTACCTGAGCAGGCATAATACAGAGTTGACAGTTAAGTTTTAGCCACGGCTATATAGGTTTTACACATGGTTGTGTCTACATTCCTTTGGGGAGACATGGCTATGGAGGACGGTCCACACAGCTGTGCCTGCTAGGAATTTGGGCTGACCAGTTATGTAGGATATCTCACACGGCTGTGCACAACTGCTCTGGTAGGTTTACTCCTTAAGCATTTGAGTAATATTTCGATATTCAAACTTTATTATACCTTGGTTACTTTTTTACCTTTTCCAAAATAAGACATTTCCACATATATTTCCAGATTTAACACAAGTTTCATTACTTAATTTGTGCAAATTTTATTCATCATCAATTTATGTTTTCGTAAGTTCATTTTCACATTATAGCACTTTTCGCATATTAACAAGTTTAGCAAGAATTTAACTCAATACAAAATCCCATCACTAGGGATCAAGTTTAAGCATAGAAAAGTAAGAAATTGACATAGGGATCATCAACTGTGAGATCATAACAAGGCTCATTTTTTTGTACTAGCAAAATGATATATTACGAGAAATATTTTAAAAATTCATAAAAAGAAGAAAGAAGAAGATTCACTCATGGTTTTCTCTCGCCGTACTTGTCCCTTTATTAACTTTTGATATACTTCTAACTTGACTAATCACAACTCCTCATCATCAAATACTAAATTTCTAAGAAAGCTAGCTCAAGTCTAAACATTTGTTTATGCTTGCGTAATATATATATATACTTTACTCTATCCAATTCATAGCTAGACTTAAAACTACACTAAACCTACACCAAAACCCACATCAAAATGCACATGCATGTTTGTTTCTATAAGATTTATTAACTGTGAGATTCGTCTATGAGATTTGATTATAAGAATGAAGCTAGTGTTAGTATAGATGTGCCCTAGGGCCATTATTGTATGTAGACATTGTATATTTATCCCTTTGGCAATAAAATATTCATTTAAATCAAAGTGTTTATTTATTTGAGTATTTACCCTTAGTATTATGTTAAATGAGTTTATT
>CATIWO010227082.1:0-21242 GCA_949673435.1 Macaranga tanarius | reverse complement strand
CCTGAACCCTGAACCCTGAACCCTGAACCCTGAACCCTGAACCCTGAACCCTGAACCCTGAACCCTGAACCCTGAACCCTGAACCCTGAACCCTAAACCCTGAACCCTGAACCCTAAACCCTGTATAGCCATTCATTTTTCATATTCAAGAGAATTAACATATATACCATTATATTAATAATCACTTACAACAATGCTTCAACTCCTCCAAAAACAAAACTCCTCTAGTGATTAGGATCTCTAACATCCTAATCCAAGCCTACACATAATCCATACATCAATACCATATAGCAAGTATGACTCTTGCATCCAATCTCAATAAAATACAACTAAATACAACCCCGTACTCTAGGTTCAAAGTGTCCAAATAATTCACACACACAAGAGGTGACAGACTGAGCATGAAAATATTCAGCTGTGCCAAATACCCTCAGCAACAGAATTAGCTCTGGCTCAAAATATAAGAGTTGTAGTAGACTCTCTGAAGTTTTCAGAGCATCAAACTTTGCTCAAATCAGAGGTCTACAACTCAATATATGATCAAAACAAGAAAACTGATGCACGTAGAAAAACAGACCCGGATTACAACTTACAAAACCTAACTCAAATCACCAAAATTAAATACAAGGCTTACCAAATAAATGCTCAAATAGCTAATTGATCTTCTTAAGCTCCCCAATATGATGTTAGATGAGTAGAGAATTGAAAAAAGCTCCCAAACAAAATAAGAACACTCTCCTCTTCTTCCTCCTCTCTACCATTCTTTACACCACCACTCACAACCACATATACATATAAATAAATCCACCTATCACAATTAACCAAATGCCCCCTCTTAGGTGTCCCCTTCCCTTAATTGCTAACTTATCACTAAATATAATAATACAAACTCTTAATATAATATGCAAAAAATATCAACAAAATGTCTCAATACCCCCTTAATGAATTTGGATTATTACCAAATAATCCACAACTTTCTATTTTGACCACTTAGTCCAAACTTAACTTACAAATATACCCTTCTCCACCACATGCACATACTCAACTTAAATATAGTCCACAACTCTACTATAAATGTCATGAAAAATATGATGCATGAATAGTATTCTAAAAATACGGGTGTTACAGTGGTCCCTTCATCCCAAAAAAAAACCTCCATCCCCTTAATCCCCCCAAAATCCGACCAAAATCCCATGAAAAATATTCACCTAACAAAAATGTGAACGTGTGTGTATGTGTCAACATGCAGCTGGAAGTGTGGGGAATTAAGGTGCCAAATTATTCATTTGATCCTTAAACATATTTTAGTTCCTTTTTTTTTGAAAAAATAATAATAAATTACAATTTAACCCTTAAAATGACAGTTTGAATAAATGAATAAATAAAAGAAAAAAACTTCAAAATTTATTTTTTATTTTTTATTTTCAATACAATTATCTTGCATTTCAAAGGCTCTCTAAAATCTTTCTTCATTTTTTTTCACAACAACAAATCTCATGAGATTAATAAAATGGTAATCATCATAGGGTTTTGTTTGATTTTGGACTCCAAGTGTCAACGGTATAATTAAATTTAGGTCTTAACAATTTTAATTTTGTTTTTATAAATATTTTTACTAAAATAAGGACTTATTTGAGGAGGTTTTTGTAACTGTTAATGGTTTTTTTTTTTGTTTACATTTTAAAAGTTAAGGTTGCAACTGGTTCAAAACAAGTATAATGATTAGGGTTAATTTGACTCTTATTGTAAAATTCCTTGCTAAGTTGATTCAAAAAAGTTATAAAAGAACTAATTTGACCTTCGCCTAAAAGGTGAGGGGGGGTGGAAAATTGACCTTTACTTCTATAAACATCTAGCACCTTCGACCTTGATAAAACAGACATGTGAATGTGGCTGCCATCATCAATTAAAAATCAAGCCCAACATATCGAGTTTGGATTGAGGAGGCCTATGGAGAAAACTTTTAGAGCCGAATTAAAGAAAAAGTAACTTTAGATTTGACAAGGCCCGTAGAGAAAATGCTTTAAATATAGATCAAGCCCAAACCAATTGTAGCAAACTGACCGCCGTAATATGGTTTATGAAGTCCATCTAAGACAGAGAGACCCAAATTCTCCTCTCGATGCGACGGGCTTTTCAAGAAAATGACTGCCTTCATCAATTTACAGGATTTGCCAGTGTTTCAAAAGGATGTGAGGCTGGTTCATTCTATCTTTCTGATTTTTTTTTGTCATTACCGTTGCCCTGTATCAAAAATTTGGTCTGTTATGACAACCTTTCGCAAGTTACGAGATTATTGCATTTTTTCATGTCTCATCAGGTGTTTAAATGTCAAAAAAAATAAAAAATAAAAACCCACATCACTAATTTTATCACAAGTTGATATGAAACAAAATATAATTGAACTGAATTTCCACTTTCAAACACAAGCTAATCATACCCAGAAAAAAAAAAATATCATTCTAAAAAAGGAAAATAACTTTCCCTATTGAGCCACGATATATTTATATATTATAAAGTACAAAAAGAAACCACCACCAAATCTTAAGCATTTCTTGTTACACGAACATATCAAGCAAACCTGTTACAATTCCAACACTCAACAGCAGCCAGACCTTATGCATAAAATGATGGGCTGACAGTGGAGGTTAAGCGTCAACTAGACAACTCCCCAGATGCTAGCCTTTCAGTAGCTTGGTCAATCTCCGAATCAGATCTAGTAGGGGTGTTACTTGGGAGAATGCTGCCCCCTCTAGTGTTGCTGGTACTGTTAAACACTTCAGCATCCCCCGCAGCTTTTAAAGAACCCAAACTGGGGGAATTATAACCAGAAACACCTTCTTCTGATTGCTTTGGCTGGTTTAGGGCATTACAGTGTGGGCAGTAGTAAGTGATGTATGGAAAATCCTCCTTTCTAGCAAGCCCTGAGGAGAATTATAACAAGCCAAAATATTCAGCAATAAACAAAAGGACTCCAGTGTTATGGGCAAACATTTAGAAACCATGTATTTCTGGGACTCATGACACAATTCTACATCTTGTGCATCGGTAAATAGAAGGCTATTATTTTTCATCCAAATATATTTAATAAATAGAAGAGTGTAAACCATAATCCACTTACCATTGTGCATATGGCAGTTGCCACATATTAGAGCATAAGATTGAGTAGGATCCTCACCCACAAGTAATGCTGCTAATCGAGCAAAAAATCCCCCATCATGCATGGTAGAACTCTGTGGATTATGATGCTCAACAACAAGCTGATTATGCTCAGAAGTTTCAAGACCTTCACTTTGTGGAGAACATAGCATTTCTTCAGTAGAATGATGTACCGGAGAACTCCCTGCACTACTGGATCGGGTCTGCACCTGCTTTCTATTTCGTAGCCCACTAGATTGTGCAAACTCAACATCATTACTCTTCCCTGTTGGAATATTTAGCTTGTTTTCATCTCCCACATAAACTTTCAAGCCAGAATCTGCACCCAGCTTAGATGCAAGAACAGTTGCAGCAGCTGCCTTTGCAGCTGGATCAGGATCATATCTCTACATTAAAAAAAAAAAAAAATTAAACCCATCAAAAATCAGAAATTCTCAACCATGGTAAATTTATAAAACATCGCCCATAATGATGAGCAGTGCCATACCTTCTAATATTTTGTTCACATTTATTTCCCTTTGGGAAAAGCTAATGCAAATTACCTTCTTCATTCATTGCATCCAAGTTAGGCTAAGATATAAGCCATTCAACTGATAAAGAAGCCTTTTATTACTGTTCTTTGTAGTATACTAGTAATTGCCCAACCAGTATACCTTGACCTATTTTAACTGCGTTCACACTTTTATTAGCATGGAGGAACTGTCTCCAAGGGACAGAAAAATTTTCTGTTTTCCAGTGCCAGGTTTCATTGAAAAACTACAAAGCCTATTCTCTGTTGTACACTAGTTTTCATAGTCAATTACTTCAAATCAAAACACAATTTGACGAAATTGCTATCCTATGACAACTTTTAAACAAAATGCCATTGTCATGCAAACAAAATTCCCCAATTTAAAACTGATTTAACCCTAGAATACCATGACCTTCTATGAGGTTACATAGCATTTGCCTCCATTGCATGTCATTATAGATTCAAACACACGCATAACTCGGATTTGTTGAAAGTAAAAACGAGAATAAAACACTAAAACTAACATTAGTCAGATTGATCCCTAATAACTTATCATCACTTAACATTGCTCCTCCTAGTCCGGTCCAATGTATCAAAAATACTATCTCAAAATCACTTGCCAATTGGAAAGTAAAGAATGACAAAATGAAGCCTGATCAACGCATAGAGGCAAATGCCTCAAGTTTACACCTCTGTGGAACCTCGCATACTGCATATCAACGCACGTAGATGACAAAGTAAAACAAAGCCAAATAGAGTTCTAATAAAAAATATATATCTATTTTTTTACTAAAATAACATAACTATCTTGTTACTTTTACCTGAATGAGTTGTTGTGTAGTGTAGTAGTTTGTCTTCTCTTTAAGTTCATCAATCTTTGCTTGCCGTTCAGCCCGGAGCCTTTCTAAAGTTTTCTGGTCCTTGCGATCACCTACATTAACATGTTACCTAAGTACAATAAATATGGGAAAATACTAGATGAAAAATACCCTACAGAAATCAAAATGAACAAATATTGACATATCAAAATGTATGCAAGAAATCCAGATGGAGGCAGGTAGAATATAAAATCTTAGTTCCAGGCATGGCACCCTCTCTTCAATTAAATAAAAGCACTGCCCACCATTTTTGTTTTGGTCCCCAATATTTGTTGAACCAGAACTCTGTTTCATATCACATATGTAGAGGCCCTACCACATCTAGCATCTAAAATAAAGCTTTTCTTATTTTGAACTTTTTGGGTTAAGATATTGCTGTTTGGCAAACCCATACCATACATTTAAAATTTTAAGACTCCAATCCAGTTAACAAACCAGTACTGATATTTTCAAATGATACAACAAAATAAAGCTGTAAAGGAGCATAAAAAATCTTCAAAAAAATCAAATCATTTTGCAACACTTACACATCCTTGTAATGCTCACAAATGATGAATAAGCAATAGACGATAAAGCAGGCAAAAGAAACATTGGCAAAACTCGGAATGCCCTCATCTTCCAATTCAAATCCATTGATCTTGTCGTCATGACAGCATAACCTACTGCAATTACCTGGATGTAAAGAAGGTTAAATTAAGATAGGAGGACTGTAAGATGGATAGCAGACAGCAATTTCATATTCCCACGGACAAGGCATATCAACTTCTAAGAGGTGTATCCACCCAAATACAATATTAGACAAGTTCTATGATGAAGCTATTGGACCCAGGTTTAAATCCTAGTATATATAGATCTTCAGGGTGGTCTAATATTATTTCTATTTGGCAGATATTGCAACAGATAAGTTACATCAAAAGTGTCATAATGGGAACACAGATTTATGGTCTTACAGGTTTCCAGAAGGTGGCTGAAAACTGTTTGATTAGAGCACTGCTCATGATGGCAATATGAATTTGATAAATTGGGGAGGTGAAGAAGATAAGCAACACAGAGATTAACAATCTGTATGATTGGCTTAGGACGACCAGTGCCAACAAGAAACCAGGTTTGCCGGGTAAAATGGAAAAAAAAGGCGAGAAAGAATGGTGAGGAAGAATATGAGCAACTATAAAGGTAAAGCACACGATAAATCGAACAAATAAATTAAAGATCCATGTGTAACAGTGTCATTAAAGCAAAGAATAAAAGAATCAATGTAAGTGTGCATAACTAACACAATAACAAAGGAAGAAAAATCTACATCTACAGTAGAAATAACGGTGCCCCCAATATTTGAGATCAAAAAATAGAGGGGAAAAGAAATAATAAACCTCAAAAATGACAGAGAAAATAATGAGATGCCTAGTCATCTTCCTCCAAGTGAAGGATCTCCTTTTCATTCTAGCTAAAACAGCGGCTTCTTCCTTAGAAATGTTTTGCAGCCTCTTCTCAAAATCGTCACCATGAAGTCTGAAAATGCCGTTCCAGATTCTAGACATAAGACCCTTGGGCTTCTTTTTAATCGTTACACTTGGCTGCTCATTTTTTTCATTTTCTCCTATTTCTTCTTTATCCTCAGCCATATATTTAACTAAGTCTTTTCTACTTCTTCTTCTTCTTCTTCTTCTTCTTCTTCTTCTCTTTATTCTTCTCCTGAGATAAGAAAGAAAAAGCAAGGAAAATAGTTTCGTGACTGTGACTGTATCTACAGAATACATTCATTTAGTGTGCATATGATATAATATAACGGAGGAGAAAATCAATCTAAGCTGTCAATTTGTAATTCCAGATTACAATTTTAAGCTGTTTATCGGTTTGATGGAAATGTGACCATGAAATATCGAGGAAATTAAAACAAGGAATAACGAAATTTAATTAAATAAATCAATCAGGTAAACTTTCGGCAATGAAAACACAGCGAAAGAAGCAAATGAAAAGAAAATAAAACAAGATCCAACGACAAAATGAAATCAAAAAGGGGATCCAGAAAGAAATACCCCGGAACGGAAGGAAACAGAAACACAAGGAGCGTTAAATCTCGGCAAACATCCGGGCAGGGCAGCAGCAGGAGCTCCTCTTTGCCTCTTTCAATGGTATTATTGTGACATATAATAGATCTACCTCCAGATGATTGTATTAACCCAAGGAACGGTGTGGAAGAAACCGATCGACAACAGTGTGAATCTATCAATTTATGCTTAATTGACTATGTCTGGTTCCGGATGGTTTTTTTATTTATCGCACGCACTACTTTCTATTTCTCCTTCCCTCGTTCGCCAAACAGCCCAAACTTGCACCCCACTCATTCCTTAATCCCCCACTCCCACTCATTCCTTAATCCCCCACTCTATTTTAATTTTAGGTTAACATTTTTTACGATTTAATTTTACTTTTTTTCAGTAAATTAACATATATTTTTTTAATTTTAAATTTGATACACTTGTTAAAAACACATGCTATATTTCAATATAGAAATGAAATTTATTTAAATTAGTTCAAAATTCATCATTTTGAATAGGGATAACAACAATTTGAGTTCTATAAATTATATGGTTTTTCCAATTAAATCCCATAACATTTATTATTAACAATTGAGTTCAGTAAGTAATTAAAAAATTAACAGTTAGTCTTAGTCTGTTATCTGCAACGGAACTTGTACATGTGGCTTGAAATGTGCTCATGTGGCGATGATATCATCAGTTATGTTGCCATGTTGGATGGACACGTCATCCTATGTGCCACATTGGATTTTCACTACTAAATTGATTTAGGGTTTCTAAATTAAAATGATGTCTTTTAGCAATATATTGGGTCCATTCTCTTGGAGCCTCTAGTTCTTAAAAAATTGAAATGAAATACATAAATTTTTCTCCTTTTTCATGTTGAACCAGAGCCAAACAAGAACGAATCAAAGAAAAAAAATAAAAAACTTGGCTTCAATTCTCACATTAATCGATGGTAATGCTACTCTACAACACAAATTTTTGCATTGACAACTACAAACAACAACAGCAGCAATGATCATCTTGAATCTGATTCTCTACTTCTTCTAGCATTTCTCTTCAAAGGAGATGAGCAAAGATGAGATGAAGATGATGATAATAAAGAGTCACCTGAAAGAATTAGAAAATTTGTTGAACTCCTTCCATTAATATTACTAGGTGGCAACTAGTGGAGCTTTTTCTGAAGATATAGAAATCAAATACTTAGCTAAACCAATTACCATATGGAAGGCTCTTGCTCGAATGTGGTAGCTGGTTGCTCAGGATTGTTGGGTCATTTTCTCTACTTTTTTGTTGTTGCAGTAAGTCATTTCTCTTTCATTTGATTAAAACTTAGTAGCAGTTATTTGTATTAACTAGTTTTTTTTGTGGTTTTGACTCAGCTTGCAGAGATTACTAAGGAGAGAACCTTATTAGCCCTTAAACTCTTCACGAATTCAACATTTTGTGCTCTAGAGATGGCTATCACATGTGGGTTTTCGAGCTTTGCTAGTTGAATTATGAAGTGACCAACACCGAAACTGAGGCAGTAGTGACAAGAATGTTTGCCTATTCCCAACTTCCATCAAGCTTAATCATAACGGGCTGAGCAAGAGCCTCACAAGCTGTGAGAGCAACAATAAGGAAGATTATTATAAATCCTTAGAAGAAACAATAGTTCATCTTCACAATTGTTCTTTTTAATTTTCAATTCTTTTGAAACAATAAGAGAGTAGAGAAAAATAAGAGGGCAGCAGCTAAATATTAAGGGTGGCTGCAATTAGATTTTTCTCCTTAAATTTTAGTAACCCTAAATTAATTTAGTAGTGAAAATCCAACATGGCACATAAGATGTTGTAGTCGTCCAACATGGTAGCATATATGATGATGTCATTGCCCCATAGGCATGTTTCAAGCCACATGTACAAGTTCCATTAGAGATAACAAACTAGGAATAACTGTTAATTTTTTAATTACTTACTAAACTCAATTGTTAATAATAAATGTTATAGGACTTAATTGGAAAAACCATATAATTTATAGGACTCAAATTATTATTATCCCTTTTAAATAATTATAAAATATATAAAATTTAGCAAATTGATATATAATTTTAATCACTAACTGTTGACACTTAATGTAACACCCGCACTTTAGACACGTCATGCATGTATTATACTTTCATGATATATATAGTAGAGTTATGGATTATATTCAAGTTTGGGGTGTGTGCATATTGGTAGAGAGGGACTCAATTGTAAGGAAAGTTTGGATTGATTTATCACATTAGAAAGTTATGGATTATTATGTAATAATCCAAGTTCATTAAGGGAGTAGAGTGATATTGTGATGATATTTATGTATATTTAATTAAGAGATTTAGTATTATTTTATTAAGTGATAAGTTAGCATTTATGGGAGGAAGACCAACTTACACAAATGGTGAATTTTGATTGGTGGCTTGTTATGTGTGTATATGTGTGTTTGTGTGTTTGTGGAGTGTGTAGAGATTTTATGAGGTAGAGAAGAAGAGTGGTTTTTGATTTGTTTTGGGAGATTTTAATATTTCTCTACTCATCTTGTAAGGATTTTGGGGAGCTAAGAAGATCTATTAGCTATTTGAGCATCATTTTGGTAAGTTATGCATTTGATTGTAGTTATTTGAAGTTAGGTTTTGATGTTGTAAATTCATGTTATGTTTTCCATTTGCATCAATCCTAGTATTTCTATCATGACTTAAGTTGTAGAACTCTGATTTGAGCAAAGTTGGATGTTCTGAAAATTTCAAAGAGTCTTCTACAACTTTCATGTTTTACACTTGAGCTGAATTTACTGCTAAAGTTATCTGGTAGGGCTCGACATTTTCTTACTCTTGCTATCAGCCCTGTTTTACCCAAAATTAATCAAAAATCCATAATTAATTTCATACATATCTTATTTGAGTAATTCCAATTGGAATTTATTGTAGACTCATATACTAGCTTCAGTACTATTTTCATGGTCATTGAACTTGTGTGTGAATTATTTAGATACATTGAACCTTAAGCATGAAGTTGCACTTAGTTGCATTTGAGTGCAAGTGTCATGTTTGTTTTGTGAATTGATATATGAATTATGTGTAGGAATTGATAAGGATATAGGAGATACCAATCACAATAAGAGCTTTACTTTTAAAGGAGTTAGAAGCACTTTTGTGTAAGTAATTATTAATATAATATATATATATATATATATATATATATATATATATATATATATATTGAATCTCTTGAATATAAGAATTATTCAACTATTAATGTTTTGGGCAAGTATGTGATGTAGTATGAATGATATATACATAATATGTATATATATTATGAGAATATTGTGTTGAATTTGATTGATTGAATGAGGTGAGAAGTGAATATGGCTATTGAATGTGAATTATGTATATGTATGTGGCTTGATTGAAGAAATATGAGGAATATATGTAATAGTGGGGCTGAGCTGGGCGGATAGTTCCAGTAGTGGTCACATGTGAAAATATGAATTATGAGATGGGCAAGCTGAACCGGGCGTATAGCTACCCAATAATTTATATATGAGAATGTGAGAACTAGGACTGAGCCGGGTGGATAGTCTCAGTATGTGACCACTTGTGAAAAATGCGCATGTGAGGTGGTTCCGGCCGAAAACCAAATTATGATGTATTATGAATGAATGAATTCTGGTTTAATATAATATTACTTGATAGATTTTTAATATATTTGTGATATGTGTGAAATGATATGTATTAAGGTAAGTAAATTCTAGTATATTTTGTGTATATGTTTGGTATCATAAATGTATATGTTGTACAGGATTTCTATGATTGAATGATATATAATTGAGATAAGATTATAAGTCATATGTGAATATATGTTATTAATACTTATTTTAATTTATGCTTAATTAGTTCTTGAGAAGTGATATTTATATAGTTATATTAGTAATTGCTTATTAAGTCGCAAGCTCACCCCTTTGCAACTATATTTCAGAAAATAGTTAAACAAAGGTAGAAGCTTGCATAGATAGTGACTTCCAGAGGGTCGAGGTGTGCTTGGTGAAACCATCTTCCATCTTCATTTGTCATGCACCATTTGTATTTTGTAATGAACTATGAGCACTTAGGCATTTTGTAAGGGTTGTGATGAGATTGCACTATGTAATGTGCATTTTAGCAAGAGCTTATGATTGTATGTGTGTATGACTTGTAAATATGATGAGTTATGTATATATTTTGGATGAGATTTTGTGCATTTATATATTTGAGAGGCATTGTTTAGGAAGCATGTTTGGTGTGCATTTCAATTCAGGATTTGTGTAGGCTTGTGTTGTGTCAAAGTAAAGGAGAGGCTGCCTCCAGGCACTGGCGACCGCTAGTGCCCTTGGCTACGACCAGACACTGGCGACTGCCAGTGTCTTACTGCAGACACTTTAAAAAAAACATATAGCTTCATCAGTTGTTCACCCACTCTTGTATGTATATATAGTATGTTGAGTAATGAATGTGCATGGCATGTATTTATATTAATGTAGCCAAATAATTTATATTTGGCCATGTGTATGATTGAATTGAGGCCACGAGTTATGGGTCTCATACTTAGATTGGCCTGGCCTAAAAGAAAAAGTCTAATGATGAAAGTACAAGCAAAATAAGACTAAACATTGTAAAGTCTGAAGTTTTAATCCATCCGATAAGCCCACGGTCCGTTAAAACCCTTAAAGCCTATGAAACCTATCAAATGAAAGCTAAAAAGGTGCCGCCTCACCATAAAGGAGTTGCTTCTATGCATTGATGCGATGCCTTATCGATGAGGCAGCGCCTCAATAGTGTAAGATTTTTTGGTCAGGTGAGGTCGACCATATTATGGCACAAAATTCTCAAACAGTCAACCATGAATTTCTGAAAGAGAAAATTATAGTCGAATGTGTTATGAAGGTGGGGAAAGTAGAGGAAGTGGTTGAGGGAAAAGAGAAGATAAAAAGAAAAATCAGAGAAAAAAGAGAGAGATTTTGGGGGGACTTCTAGGAAAAAAAAAAGAAAAAAAATGCAGAAAAGAAAAGGCAGAGAAATGGAGGAGTAGAAGAAGACAGAAAAGGGGGAGGACTTGAAGCTGTTGTTGATGTTGTTGTTGCTTTCTAAAAACTAGGGCCAGAGTATGAGTTTACACTGTTTGGTGCTTCCTAACGTTCAACATCTAATTCTGATGGCCTAAATAGAGAGGCAACTAGAATTTTTTTACAGTAAGGATTCCTAAACCCCCTTTTTTTTCTTTTTGTTTGCATATACCTTTTTGCATGATTTAATGTAGCTAAAATAATTTTACAATTGTTGTGAGTTTCTTAATCTGCTTGGGGATGGATCAACAATTTGTATGGGTCATTTAGGTTAGATACAGAATTGTATATGTATGTTTTGAATTAACTAAAATAGGATTTGTATTTTCTTTTTTGTATACTATTTAGAATTCACTATTTTTTAGGTTCTATATTTTTATGTGAACTGTTGAGTGTTAGAGTTCTATTCTTTCATGTATCAGACGATCATTGAGGCGAAGCTTGTGTGCCATGAGGCGAACACAACTGAAAATCACTTTGAGGGCAGTTTGTGTATTTTAAATATTTTGAATTTTTTTGTTTGATTCCCTTTTGAATATTTCCCGATAAATATATTGCATCAAAATTCGATTAGAATTATAGCATCATTTCGTAAAAATTGTTGTTTGTTTTATGTTATTTTATTCTCATTTTATACACTAACTTTCAATTTCTTAATAGGGTTTTAGGATTAATTAATCCATGCTTTTTAGTTTTCAGATGGAGAATTTGATAATAGCAACATGGCTGTTGCGAGTTCAAACTTAATCTACTTATTTTATGATTTTTTTTTTATTTTGTTAAATGGGTTGTAATATTTTCTCCTCCCTCTATTTTTTTGCATGCGTTTTTTAGTTTTCTATTTGATTTTTTGTGTTATTTGTGGATGAATGTTGAATGTGATGGATGTATGTTGTGGATTAAATTCAATTGCATGTAAAAATGGATTAATTAATAAACTTGGACCTAATTGTAAAAATTGAAACTTATTTAGAGGTAATTGTAATTTGCATGTAAATAAAAAATAAATAAATAATTGAAAATAATAAAATACGAAACATAAACGAAAGCCGATCGCAAGATCGGGTGGGCATTCAAAAAGCTCATATACTCAGTTTTTAGATCTAGTTTCTGAGGACAGCTGTTGGGCCTCTCCATGAGATCTAGTTGCTGAACCCCGATATAACTCAGGTGACGACTTTATTCTCCAATATAGGTCCAAGAGGCTCGTGATTATATTCCTAGTAGGTCCTGAACCCGCACAGTATCGTAGTCGTAAAACAAATAGACGTGCGCTGAATCCCGCCGCCTATACTAACTTATTAATGTTAACAAATTGATGTATAAAATTTTTCTATTAACATATATATATATAATGAATATTTAAGTAATAAAAATTTAAAATCAAATATTTTTAATTGAAATTGATAAATAGAAAATTAAATTTTTTATATCTTTTTTATAATATGTAATTACAAATTTTTAAACATTATTATTAAATTTTCTTATCAATAAATTACAATAATTATTTCCAAAATATTATTATTAATAAAATAAAAATATTTTATTTTCAATTTTATTACTATAAAAAATTAAAATTTATTCATGACCATTATAGCTGAAATTGATTATTTTTATTTTATTCATCATTATTAAATTATAAATTACTTAGTTGATAACAAATTTTTATTTTAAACTCTTATTACTTAAATATTCAATTTACATGTATGAATTGTACAAAAATATACTTACTAAAAATGAAAAATATATATGTATTATCCAAACTTATTTAACCATTATCAAATTGCAAAAAAAATATAAAAAATTAGTTTTTTTTTTTTACAATTAGTTAAATAATGAGTTTTGACGTATCATTTGTGTGAATCAATTCAAATAACTCCAATTGCCACCTACTCACATCAAGAAGATCTTTAAAATTTTCAACCGATATATCTAATTGTAAAAAATTGATAGATTGTCAGCTAATTTATCAGAATTTTACAAAAATTAAACAATAAAACAATTATTAAAATTTGTGGATTTTTTTGTAATTAACTCTTTATTTGTAACTATTTATAGTTACAATACTTCAACCCTTAAATACTTCAAAGATATCAATCGTAAACTAATATTTAATAACGCACCTATATGGGTGTGTACAAATGAATATCATTACACAACCATCAAAATCCTCACAATCATACCTCACAATTAAACCACATTTAACATATATATAAACATAATGTAATAATGCATGTATATGCAAGTTAGTTATCCGGCCGGAGTTATCATCACACATTTCACACACGAAGTGCACGTTTGCTTTATTCCTCACATAATTCATATTTTTCACAATTTTTTCATATACAAGTGGTCATTCCTGAGACTCTCTGCCCAGCTCAGTCTCAGATCTCACACGTTTATATTCCTCATATAAATGGCCACATCGGAGACTCTCTGCCCAACTCAGTCTCAGTTTTCATAATTAGTGGAGGGTCTTTGCCCAGCTCAGTCTCCACTATTACACGTATACCTCACATTTCCTTACATCAATCAAAATGCGTATGAATATATATTCATCACAATTCATCATTCATCTTATTTCTCATCATTTCATCATTCTCACACATTACATGTATAACCATACCACATCAAGTGGCTAGTATAACATATATACCAAAATTCACAATTTACCACAACACATTCAATATTCTCACCAATAATCTATACATAAATAAATCATTTTTGCCATAGCAAATAGCATACACCAACCAACATAATTTAACAATTATAGTTACATGAAAATTAATATATGTAAAAATTATATTAACAATTACTTACCAAAAGCTTTAACTCCTTCTCAAAGAAAAGCTCTCCCTATTGAGTAGGGTCTCCTCTATCTCTTCCAACTCCTGCATATAATTATATATCAATTTTAACAAACAAACATTGCAATTCACCTCAACTTCACAAAGTGCAACTAATTGCTTAAAGTTCAATATGACCTAAAGATGTACACATAAGTCCAATAAACCCCAAATTTCTACTGAAGCTAGGATTATAAGTCTTCTATCAATTCCAATTAGAATTACTTAAATTAGATATGTATAGAATTTAGTATAGATTTTTAATTAAAATCAGGTAAAACATGATACTCACTATGAGTAGTAAAATATTCAGCCCTATTAGACAAGCTCAACGGCAATTTCAGCTCAAACTTAAAACACAAAAATTATAGAGGACTCCTTAGAGTTTTCAAAGCATTAAACCTTGCTCAATTTAGATTTCTAAAACTCTAGATATCACTATATAACCAACATATCAGAAAAGTCACAAACCAACCTATATACTATTGTTGTCATGTTTGATATATAAAGTTCATGATACTCTTAAAAATTATAAACATATCCAATAATCACCAAATTTATACAAACTCTACATATATGAGTTTGCTTTCATTCTCAATTAAAATCATACCATTAGCACATGTAGAGAATTAATTATGGATTTTTGAATCTATTCGGATAGAACATGACATTAGTATAAGTAATAAAATATCTGACCTTATTCGACCCTCCTAACAATAGATTAAGTTTAAGTACAAAACATAAACATTTTAGAGGACTCTCTGAAGTTTCCAGAGCCTTCAACCATGCTCTAATTAGAGCTTTATAGCCCAAGTTATGGTAATAACAATGAAACTGAAAATAGGGAAAAAACAGTCCCGAATTGCAACTAAACAAAACTCAATTTCAAACAATACAAGTACAAGTAAAGCTTACCAATTATGCTCCAATTGAATTAAAGCCCTCCTAAATCTTCTCAAAGCAATTTGTTTGATAGCTTGAATAAGATCAAATTCTCTCTAAAAACTATTAAGAAACTCTCTTTTTCTTCCTTATCAATTCTCTACAATTCCACCCAACCACACACACACATATATTCACATATATGCCTACCAATTAAAACTCACCATTTGCCCCCATTAGGTGTCCCCTATACTTAATGAATAATTATCACCACATATATAATAAATCAAGAATAACCATTAAACCTTTAGATAACTCTTAAAAAAATATCACCAAAATTCCCCACTAACTACTTAATGAAATGGGATTATTACCTAATAACCCACAACTTAAAATTGTGACAATGTAATCTCAACTTTCCTTATAATTGGGTCCCTCTCTACAATACATATACATACCCAACTTAAATTAAGCACACTACTCTACTATATATAAAATGTAATGTATACTTCAGAAATAAGTATACTAGAGGGCGGGTGTTATATTTCTCCTCTCCTTAAAGAAAATTTTGTCCTTGAAATTTAATAACATGCTATCTTCCGGAAAAAGATACAGGTATTTCTACTTCATTAGCTCTTCCACCTCCCATATTGCTTCTTTAGGTGAATGGTGACTTCACTTCACCTTTACTATTGGAATCTCTATCTTAGGCTCCTGTATCACGTGACCAGGATCTAATTTATACCATCTCAACATAAACACATGGAATATATCATGAATAGATAATAATTTCCTTAGCAAATCTAATTTATATGCCAATGGTCCACCTTCTTGACAATTACATACTGTCCATATATTTCAGACTAACTTTTTTCTTTCCTTCTAAATCTTAAAATTCCCTATTTATCCTTCTTAAAGCTATACAAACTTTTTCACACTTAAATGAGGCTCAAAGAAACTTAAAGACACTTCAAAGACACTGTAACACCCGTATTTTTATATGCACTATTCATGCATATTATTTTCATATCATGAGGAGTTGAATTAAAGATTGCATCTAAGTAGGATATGTGTATTTTTTTGGCAGAGAAGGACTTAATTGTTAAGAAAGTTTTGGAGTTATTTGTCAAAATAGAAAGTTGTAGATTATTGGATAATTATCCTAGTTCATTAAGGGGGTAAAGAGATATTTTGGTGATATTTATGTATTATTTAATTAATAGAGTTAGTATTATGTTATTAAGAGTTAAGGGATGGGTTAACATTTATAGGAGAGTTATCAACTTGGATATTTAGAGAATTATGATTGGAGGGTGTATGTATGTATATTTTATGTGTGCATTAGTATTAGTATGTGTAGAGAATTGCCAGAGAAGAAGAAGAGGAGAGTGTTCTTGATTTGTTTGGGAGATTTTGGTAATTCTCTACACATCTAGTAAGGATTTTAGGAAGCTTGAGGAGATCTAGGAGCTAGTGGACCATTAATTTGGTAAGCCTTACCTTTAATTTGGTTAATTGAGTTAGGTTTGGTTGGTTGAAATTTCATGTTCAGTTTTGGTGTTGCATCAGTTTTCTTGTTTTGATCATATCTGGAGTTATAGAGCTCTGATTTGAGTAAAGTTTAATACTATGGAAACTTCAAAGTGTCCTCTACAATTTTATATTTTGAGGTTTAACTAATTCTACCGTTAAGACTAACTGGTATAGCTTAACATTTTTATGCTCCTGTTGTTGACTCTGTTTTGCCTGTTTTATCTGAGTTGCATCAAAAATTTATAATTAATTCTACACATGTCCAAATAAGTAATTCTAATTGAAATTTGAAGTAGACTCACAGGTCTAGTTTTAATAATATTTTCATAATTTTTGGACATATGTATGAATTATTTGGGTATATTGAACCTTGAGTATGTTGTTGCACCTAGTTGCATCTAGTAAGTTTGGTGCAAGTGTCATATTTGTTATGTGATATTGATGTATGATTATGTGTAGGCTTTAATAAGGATGTTGGAGACATTACTCACTAAGGAAACTTTATTTTTGAAGGAGTTGAAGGACTTGTGTGTAAGTGATTATTAATATAATCTATATATATATTGAATCTCTTGAATATAAGAACTATAGTAATATGAATAATATGATAAGTATGTGATGTGGTATGATATATATACATAATATGTATATATATTATGAGAATGTTGTGTTGTATTGAATTGTAATTAAATGTGGTATGAAAATGAACTATGTAGATTGTGAAAATGATGAATGGTGGATTGATTGAATGTGATGTAAAGTGAGGCATGATTATTGAATATGAACTGGGCAATTATGTGATGAGAAATGAAATGTTATATATATAATTATTGAATTGTGATTGGGAATTGTGTTGAATGGTTTGATAGAAAGTGGTATGAAGTGATGTTTGATTATTCAAATATGAATTGTGCACATATATGTGGATTGATTGAATGATGGCGATATGAAATAAACATGTGGATTGTGAAATGTTGAATTATGATTGATATGATATGAAGTGAGATATGGTTATTGAAATATGATGTGTATGAGAATGATAATTGATTGATATGTGGTGAGGATATGTGTGATAGTAGGGCTGAGCCGGATGGATAGCTCCACTGATTGTGAAATCTAGAACTGAGCCTGGTGGATAGTTCCAGTAGTGGTCACATGAAAAAAAGATGAAATGTGAGATGGGCAAGCTGAGCCGGGCGTATAGCTACCCAATGATTTATATGTGAGGATATGAGGATGTGAGAACTGGGACTGAGCCGGGCGGATAGTCTCAATTTGTGACCATTTGTGAGAAATGCGCATGTGAGGTGGTTCTGGCCGGATACTGAATTATGATATGGAGATATAACTGAATGAGTTTTAGTTCTATGATGATATGTGATTGTTAATTGATATGGTTGTTATATGTATTAAGAATGTTTTGATACATAAGTTAAGTTTGTATACCTTGTATATATAGTTGGAATATGTTGTGATATGAATGAATAAACTTTAGTTACATGATATATTATGTAATTATTACTTTATAGAGTTGTGATATATATATAAATTGATATGTATGAGTAATATGCTTAAATATGAGCTAAATTTGATATACCATGAGTATATGTGAAATATATGTTTTTGTGAAATTGGTATATATCACGGATATAAATTATAAGTAATTGTTGTTAGTTGGAATTGGAAGCATGATTATAGGTGTATCTTGAACAGATAAAAACTTGTTATATATATCACTTAATTGGTTCTTGAGAAGTAATATATGTATAGTTATATTAGTAATTGCTTATTGAGTCATAAGCTCACCCCTTTACAACTATTTTTCAGTAAATAGTTAGTCCGAGCTTGGACTTGCATTGTTAGTGATTTCTGGAGGCCTAGGTGTGCTTGGTGAATCAATTTCCATCTTCATGGTCATACACTTCATTCAATTTGTGATAATGCTATGAATATTTTGACTATATGTAATGTGTGTTGGGATTGTACTTGGTGATGTGCATTAGAGAATGATTTGTGATGTACACATATATATATATATTGTGAAGTTTATGAATATAATTAAGAATATGCAAACATATGTATGTCATTTGAAGAAGTGAATCTATGCTATATTTATGATTATGATAAGTTTATGTATGATATTTGGATGATCCATTTGAGTAAATGTGTGTGAGAAGCATTGTTTTGAAGCATGTGGTGTTTGTGCATTGCAGTTAAGTGTGTTTTTAGCAAGTTTTAGGATAGATCAGGGGAGGGGCTACCACCAGTCACTGGCACCCACCAGTCCCCTTGGCTGCCTTCAGCCATTGGCAAGCGCCAGTGACTGGCGACTGCCAGTCCTCTAGCACAATCCTATAAAAAAAAATTTTACTTTTAATTGTCCACTTGTTTCACTTGTATGTATGTATAATAGTAATATATGTTGAGTTATGAATGTGCATGGCATGTATTTATACTCATTATTGGAATTGAGTATATTCTTATTGACACGTGTATGGGTTTGTTTGAGGCCACGTGTTGTGGCTCTCATATTTAGTGGTATCAGAGTAGGGATTAGATTCCCTCAGGATATGAAAATATGTTGTATTCATATCATATCATACATAAGTCAGAGATGATATTTAGCGATGTGCGTTGTATATCTCTGGATGGAAGAGCACCAAACACCTCCTATTGGCCCGGAAGAGTCATTTAAATTCGTCCATAGGCAAGTGCCTATGCATGCATTATATGAGTTTTAGTAAGTTTTCATTTACAAACCCTCCACAAGTTGCATACTCTTGTTTACCAGAGATTTGATCAAATGACGAGAACTATACAAAAGTGATAGAGTAAGGTGCAAAGGCTTTCATGGGTATTAACGATCCTGTCATAGCAGAGGAATGGTTCCAGAATATAGAAAGAATTCTAGATCTAATTGATTGTACTAATACAAAGAGAATTAGTTATACAGCATCACTGTTTAAGCTAGATATTTTAAGCTGGTATAAGACAATACAGAAAAGTGAGAATGTAATGATGATTATGACTTGGATAGACTTTTTAAAATATTTACAGATAGATATATTTCAGAGGCATATGTAGATAGAAAAAAGATTGAATTCTTAGAGTTGAGGCCAAATGATTTATTTGTGGTTTATTATAAGGCACAGTTTAGGAAATTGTCAAAGTATGTTTTTGAAAAGATCACAACTGACGAATTAAAGTAAAGAAGACTTGAAAAAAAAGTGTTTTTAAAGATCAAAGAGAGAGAATAGTAATCAAACCACTAATTTATGGAGATTCAGTGGAAACTACATGGCGCGATGAGGAAGCTATAAAAGAAGGGAAAGCTTTAAAAGTTAAAGAGAAGAAAACTACTAGCAGATTTGCTATTTCAACTCAAATCAATAGTAGTCCAATCTCTAAAGGTTCTGATTCCCAACAAGCAGTTTTTAAAGGCATGAAGTAAGGCAAATTAGTCAATCAATGGGAAAAACATGTAAAAGGGCACCAATAAATTATAAATAGTACATCAGCTTTAATATGTAACAGTTAGGGCAGAATCTATTTGGGAAAATGTTGGGGTCCCAGATTTAATGTATGCTATTATCGAAGTAAGCTGGGTAATTCTTCAGAGACTGTCTATTAAAAAATTGTTAAAAGATCTCAGCTAAGTGAAGAAAGTGGTACTAAAAAGAAAAGTTTCAAGTCAGTGTTAATTTGGGCAGAGGTTGAAAGAGATGGTAAGAAAAGAGAGCTGATACTGTAACGTACACCATTCTGGAAGTACTGTACATGCATGGTGATTTACATGACATATAGCATAGATTTATTAGTTGCATGTTTGAAGCATATGCATTTTAGAGTAGTAAGGGTATTATTGTAGGAGGAGTTTGGACCTAGAAGTCAAAAATAGAAGTTGTGGATTTTTGGGGTAATTATCCTAGTGTACTAAGGGTGTGTAGAAAGAGTTTTGATATTTGTATATATATAATAATATATTATTTTGTTAAGAGATAATAAGGAATTTGTAAGTTGGTGGGCAATTAAGAATAGAAGACTTTTGAGGGGGACAAATGGAAGTTTTTAATTGGTGGATTGTTTAGATGAATATCAATTGTGTGTGTAGGGGGAAAGTGAAGAAGAAAAATGTAGGAGAGGTTAAGAGAAAAGTGAGTGTATTCTTGACCTTTTTCTTGGGAGATTTCTTAATTCTATTCTCATCTATCATTGAATTGGGAAGTACTAGAAGGCTTAGAAGCATTTGGGAGCTTCAATTTGGTAAGTTTTG
>CATIWO010227060.1:0-37636 GCA_949673435.1 Macaranga tanarius | reverse complement strand
TTGAAAAACTATTATATAATATTAGGATATTAGTTTTAAGATCATTTATATGATTTTAATGTTAATAAATTTAATAAAATTATGTAATTTTAGTATTATTATATGATTGTAATGTATATTAAAAAAATATTAAGCAAATATAATAAAAATTTAGTAAAAATTGCATAATTTCTCACGGAACTATGTATATAGTTTTAGTGTATAATACTACTATTAAGTTTAAATAAATTTAACTCACGAACCTATTAACTATAAGATTACTAAATAATAAATACTAAGTATCAATGAACTACTAAGATTACCATAAGATTACTAACTATTGAGTACCAATTATAACTAAAATATTTAGTGAATGGTTTTTATAAATTAATACTTGTCTTAATATATAATACTTCTACTAAGTATAAATAAATTTAAATCACGAATCTATTAACTATAAGATTACTAAATAATAAATACTAAGTATCAATCAACTGCTAAAATTGCCATAAGATTACTAACTATTGAGTATCAATTATATTTTAAATATTTAGTAAATATTTTTTGTAAACTAATATTTGTATTAACATATAATAATACTGTAAAATATAAATAAATTTAAATCACAAACTTATTAACAATAATTATCATTTCACGTAATTGGTATAAATTAATTTTTTATTAAGTCTAATTATATGATTAATTACATATGTACAATATTTATTTAATATTAAATTATTAAGTATAATAAAAATTACATATATATGATAATGATTATATAGTTTTGATGTAAAGTAGAACTACTATCAAGTGTAGCATTAAGTAAATATTATATTATATAATTAAAGTTACTGACTCTAGTAAAAATTTTATATATATAATCAAATTATTGAATTTTATCAATCAACTACTAAAATTACTAACTATTGAATGTGAATCATAGCTAAAATGCTTGGTGAATGGTTTTTGTAAATTAACTATAAGTAAAATAGTATCATATTAAGTATTAGTACGTACTAATTAAAGATATATATTGTCAATTGTGTTAATATATATATATATATATATATATATATATAGTGTAAGATAATATTTTCAATTGTATTAGTAGAAATATATATATTGATATAAATTTTTTAGTGTAAACTAATATTGTCAATTATATTAAATTTAAATATTAATAGAATTTAAATATTATATTTCATTAAATTGATATTAATATTATATAAATATGATAATTAGTATTTCATTAAAGTAATATTTAAAATATTAATATATATGATAGAATTATATTTTATTAAATTAATATTTAAATTATTAATATATCTTAATTTTATAATAAATACCTAACCTAAACTAAACTAAACTCCTAAAACAAAATAAAATTGTGTAGTTTTAAACAAAACTACATAGTTTTGATCTTCAAAACTCAAGTGGGAGTTTTGATATCAATGATTCAAAATGCCCTAACCCTAAGTCCTTAGGCTTCTTTGTAAGCCGCTTTCTCTCCTTCGCTGCTACCTCTCGTTCTCCTTCTCTTCTCCTTCACCTTGACCAGTCCACTACCCCTCTTTTTCTCCTTCTCTTTTGCCTTCGCCACTGCCCTTCTTCCTCTCCTTCTCCTTCTCTTTTGCCTTCGCCGCTACCCTTCTCCTTCATCACTGCCTCTCCTTCTCCTTTTCCTCCTCCTTCGCCTTCGCCGCTGCCTCTCATTCTCCTTTTCCTTCGCCGCCTTCTCATAACACTCATTAATGCCCAGTAGCTCTTCCATTAATGCCTAGTGACTTCTGTAGATCGATTAATTTTGATTCTCTACTAGATTGATTTTAAGCTTTGATTTTCTATTTCAATGTATATGTGTGGTTTTTGGGAGTCCATTTTTAAAAAAAGTTATGTATTTGGCTATTATGATTTTCTACTAACTTATGAAATTTATGCATTTTCAGATCTTGACTTCACTTTCCTAGAGATGAACCCTTTCACTCTTGTTGATGGAAAGTGTTATCCCTTAGATTTTGAATTCAGATTCTGGTAAGACCCATCTTACTCGTATGTATTTTTTCGTTGTAATTTTGGTTTCTTCTGATTTTGGTTTTATTTTTATGCATTTTGGTTTTGCTGTTATGTTTTCGATCTTTTATACTTGCTTTTATCTTCTCAGTTTGCTTTTGATCTGTTTATCTTCTCTGTTATATTTGATTTTGGTTTCCTTGTTATGATTTTAGTTTTGTTTTTATGCATTTTGATTTTGTTGTGATTTTGGTTTAACTATTTATTTTTTCGATATGTTATATTTGCTTTTAAAAGATTAATGTCTTCTTCATGTTTAGATATGCATTTTCTTGTGTTAAATGATGTGTCTGAAATAAGTTTTGTAAATTGAATCACGTACTTAAGTTTTGTACTTGTACTGCATTTTCAGGGTTAAGAGAATTTGAGATGGGTTAAGAAAAATGATCTGCTTGGTATTTAGCTTGAATAATTTGATTAAATCATTGATTACCAAGGCTAAATCTGAACTTAGCCTGATCAAACAAGCAGTTTTTGTTTCAATCTCACCTTCTCAGGTGAATTCAACTGAAGTTCCACTGCAATTTACTCCTTTTTTGCCAACTTCAGCACACCTAGTTTTGCCTCTAGCAACTTCGTGTAGGAATGCAAATGCTTGCTGGGATGCACAAGTCACTGGTGATCAACAGCAGGTGCATAGCCTGGACTTTGGTTCACCAGGGTACTCAGATTCAGTAGCTGAAGATTTTAGGCTTCAAAACCAACTGCAATTCTTGACATTGGATGATTTTTCTAGCAATTACTATTATTTATTATTTTTTTTTTTTGGTATTCATGGTATGAAATTTTAAAATATTGTAATGATACTTAAAATTTATATTTAGAATTTAAATTTAAATTTTAGCACATAATATTAGTTGTATATTTAATAGATTTTTTATAATATTTTGTAATTTAATTGTTAAACGTGTTAAACGTGTCCTTATCGTGTTTATAATACATTAAGACTTATATAAGTTAAACGTGTCGTGTCATAATATTATTTGTATATTTAATAAATTTTTTATAATATTTTATAATTTAATTGTTAAACGTGTCTAAACGTGTTAAACGTGTCCTTATCGTGTTTATAACACAATAAAACTTATATAAGTTAAACGTGTCGTGTCGTGTGTTTGTAACACATTTAAACCTATAAAAGTTAAATGGGTTAAATGTATCGTGTCGTGTTACAGTAACACATTTAGACGTGTATAAGTTAAACGTGTCGTGTCGTGTCGTGTAACATGTTAATTAAACGTATCCGTATTTGAGTTTGTAGTTTTGACACGATTAGTTAAACGGGTCATGTTCGGGTTAGCTATTTCTGTGTTATTATCGTATCTTGACACGATCCGTTTATGACACGATGACATGAATTGCCAGCTATTATTAGTAACATTTTTATATGCATTTCCAATAGAATTTACCACTTGGTATTTATTTTTGTTTAAAATACAAAAAATATTACTTAATTTTTAAGTAATAATTGTTGTTTAAGAAATTAGAAAAAAAAAAAAAAGAAAAAAGAAAAAAATCAAGAACAACTTAAAATGAACGATAACATATTCTAAAAAAAATGAACGTTAACATTTAATTTGATATTTTTGTATGTTGCTCATTGTTTAAAATGGGCCCTACATATCCTAAAAAAAAGATTCCATATATAAAAGTATTTCATTGGGAGAAATATGAAAACAACTTTTACTTGAACCGTACCGTATTTTTTTGAAAAGTTTTTATGTAAAAAAGTTACGTTTAAAAGAAAAAAATTAACATTGAATTTTTTTTTTTTCTTATTTTAGTTAGTCATGAAAAATCCAAAAATATTATTCCTTTTGATGTAATTTTATGGGCTTGGACCTTACGACAGAATTGCAAACCCCTTATTGCTACATAAACTTTTGTCTTGTTGAAGTCCGAGCCCATAACCAAACTTCAATTCTTCTTTGCCAAAAACAACAGAAAAACAAATTTGCACATCTCTGAAAAGTAAACCCCAAATCCCTTATCCAAAACCCAGTTCCTTCTCATCAGTGAAGAAGATAGAGACACGCCATGGTTTAATGCTATTCTTTGCAACACTATAACTCCTTTGTCCATCC
This sequence comes from Macaranga tanarius, assembly GCA_949673435.1. NCBI lineage: Eukaryota > Viridiplantae > Streptophyta > Magnoliopsida > Malpighiales > Euphorbiaceae > Macaranga > Macaranga tanarius. The sequence continues at coordinate 33,503 of CATIWO010227060.1, read as the reverse complement.
TTAACAAGTTTCTCTTCTTTGCTAAAATCCCACAAAAAAAATGTTATCCATGGCAATTCAATCTGGTGTAAGTGCTGTTTTAACATGCTCATCATTTCCTTGTCAGATACCCTTTTGCAAGTCAATCAAGAACAGCATTTTTGTTAACAAAAAATCCAATCTTTTACGCTCATCAACAATTCTTGACCCAAAGACCATACCCATTTCAAGAAACCAAAGACTGACTGCATTTGCCACACCAGAAGCTCTCACTGTAGAAGAAGAAACCACAGAAACTGAAGAGCCCATTTTAGATGAAGAAATTGAGGTTTAAATCTTTCTTTTTCTTTGGCTAATATTCATGGGTATGTGTGAATGATTTAGCTCAGTGTGTTTCTTGAATTTCTGCAGAAAGTTGAAGTGGCAGTGAAGCAGGTGGAGAAACCAAGATTGGTGTTGAAGTTCATATGGATGGAGAAGAACATTGGGCTGGCTCTTGATCAGGCAATTCCTGGACATGGTACTATTCCGTTAAGTCCTTACTTCTTTTGGCCAAGAAAAGATGCATGGGAAGAGCTCAAGACTACTCTAGAGAGTAAGCCATGGATATCCCAGAAGAAGATGATTATACTTCTTAATCAGGCTACTGATATCATCAATTTGTGGCAGCAAAGTGGGGGCAATCTTACTACATAGTGAAATTAGACGTTTTGGCTTATGTAGTTGTTGATTGTTGTTGTGTTTAGGCATTGAGTTAGCTAGTTGCTTACAATTACATCCTCGTGTACCATTGATCCTAATATAATTGAAGGATGAATTATGTTCACGGCTTCAGCATCTCTATTTGCATTGCTGGTTTGTATATCTCTGCCACATTTCAAGTAGTATACATGAATTCTCTGTTGGCATTTTTCTAAATGGAAGTTCAGCTTTGTCTGAATTAGTGGCTTCTGTTCAAATTTTTACTAAAAATCCTTGCAAATCAGTGCCTCGTTCTGCAACATTTGATGTTCAGCAGATTAAATTGAATGCTCAAATTCAGACAGGTTTATTCGGTTTAACATTTAACATCATTACATAAAGAAATTCCTACTACTCTTGCTTACGAAGTAGAAGGGAAATAGTGTTCACTAATCACTTTAACTGATTTTAATCTAATAGCCAGAGGCATGGACTAACATACCTGTGTTGATAAAGAAACCGCGTAACAACAAACTATATGCAAACTAGTGAAGAACATAGCCTAGTATTACATCTATAATTTGATCCATTCTAGAGGCAATGTTCTTCCATCAAGGTATTTGCTGTTAGAATGCAGTTTGAGCGATTACAGTGAAGTGCAAAAGCTGCATTCAGATCCTAATCCTGATGCGGATCCAGCATCCTTCAATTGTACATGGGGATGCTATACTGTTGTTGAATGTGCATGATGTGTGCTTTATGCTTGTAGGCTTATAGCAGAGATCTTCAGTCCAAACTTGTTTTATATATCGAACCGAAATGATATCTAAGCTAAGGGGTAACTCTCTCTCACATTTCTTTAATTCCCCATCCCACCTAGCAGAGTTTAACCCGAGAACTCTTGATTGAGATTCCAGACTTTTATTAATGGAGTGTCTTGAGCACTCAATCTGAACCTATTAAATCCACTGATACCAGCCGTATCTTACTCTGCCAATATATATATATTTTTTTTTTGGTATTTACCATTTAAGAAAACAGAAACAGTAAGATCCTGGAAACATAAAAGAATTCAACATGAGCGGTAGATTTTGTCACAAGTATAACGGATAAGATACAAAATGGAGTACATTTTTCTTCTAGTAAAGACACAGATGCAAAATCTCCATTTAGACATAACATTTAAATTGGTCTGAAGCCTGTCGAATGCCCGTGCATGTACTATTGAACAGCATATGGCTACTGTTCCTCCTCAATATTCAAACAGAGAAGATAGGCCACCAAACCAACTACTGGAACAAATCTAAGATAGTTCACAACATCAATCTTCCTCTTCTGAACGTTCTGTAAATTGTCACCTATCAGCCAAGGCTGGAAGACAATGTAAAAACATATATCCCAAATGAAGGCATAAGCCAGCCTCTCTGATCCCAGGTAACTAATCATGAACTCCCATCTGTCTGTTATGCTCCCAAAATTACCATCCATTCTCCCATATAAGGCCCATAAAATAGATACAAGACATGCAAATCCACCGATTAGCCCCACAATTGGTGCACCATTTGTCATCACTGTGGCTAGCGGAGAGCGCTTTTGTGGAACAGATTTGGGATCAGCCTTATTTAGCCGGATAGCCATGTAAGGTATTAAAAATGCTGGTAGTACATGAAAAATGATGATACTGTGGTTAGCACATTATTCACAGAAACAACAACAACACAAATGCATAGAACCAACATGGTCAAATTAATCTATTTCCTCATTAAACACAAGAGTCTAGGAAGCATACTGTTAGTGAGGAACATCTGCAGACCCCATAAAACGTCCAATGACCCTTGATACCTATCCCTCTTACAATCTGTGAACAGCAAAGGAGCAAACATGAAGGTCCATCCAATGACGAAGTTGAAAAATCCTTCAGAAACCTGAGGAATGAAAGATTTTTTATGTTACAAGGGATGATTTGCTACAAAAATGCAAAGGAAAAAAAAGTACTGAAAGCCCAGATTCTTACTGGGTGAAGCACTGGGGCATTAATGAGATGTACGCCAACTACTCTGCCAAAAAGTTCATTGCAAATATCATCATGGTTAAAATGATTTTTTTCTGGTAAAATTTCAAACAAAAAAAGGGCTAAAAAGAAAAAATGCAAATCATCAAGGCCATATTTCGAAATGGTTGAAGTTAGTGACTATAACATCTATTTTTAATGTACAATTTCTTGGATATCGTTAAAATTTTGTTTGTTATTTAAAAAAAAAAAAATTAAGTAGAACTCATTAAAATTAGAGATTCATTTTCATTTCCATTTCATTTTCAGAACGTATCCATCGTGACTTAAAAATAAAATACAATTTCATATATAACTGGTTACAAAAGTAAACCTACTCTTATGAACTTTACAAGAAAAGTAAATAGCAATAAGGTTACATCTTGTAAAAGAATTCCACAACAACAACTATAGCTAAATAATCAATATGGTATTCTATATCAATGGGGGCAGTATTATGTTTTGAACTTTTAAGTGGCTGCTTTTATAGTTTGAGGATTGATAATGATTTTGGTTTCTTTCATATGCATATAGCACTTGCATCTATAACTATAATCATCAACAAGGTCCCTATAGCATATGACACAAGTGACAGACACACACATACCAGAATTAATCAAAGGCAAAATAAAGAAAAAATTGAGAGAAAGGCCAATGAGAGAATTTATAGTGTCCTTGCTAATAGCCCACACTGGATCTCCCTGTTCCATATACACATACAAATACATTAACAACAAAATTGAGCAACTCAAATTATTAAAAACAAAAATGCATATATATATATATATATACATATAATAAGCTTATAATGAGTACTCACAGGGGCATAAGGAAGTAAAAAGAGCCACAAAATGTAAACTCCTTCAAAAGCCCACAATATTATCTGAACCAGTTTCCGTGTATTATCATCTTCAGAGGAAATGGCGGGGTTTGAGATGGGGGGTCGGCGGCGAGAGGCGCGGCAAGCGAAGAGAGTGTTCAACTTTAAGCCATTCATGTTCTTATCTGAATTGGCAAAAGGTCGTGTAGCTACAGGCCAAGATTTGATATTGATGGAGTTCAAGCGAGGAGTAATCTTTTTGTTTGTGTAGAATTGGTAATGGCGAGAGATTGATGGCTTTGAATTGGAGCAGCAGAGCAGAGCTTGAGCTCCAACTCGGACTTGAAATGCTGCCATGCTCATGTTCTTTTCTCCAGCTAATGCACTATTGGCTCAGCTGCAAACAACGAGGAGAGGTTAGATAAAAAAAATAAAATAAAATAAATTTACGATTGGATAAAACGGCGACGTATCGAGCTAAAAAAAATTTAAACTCAATACGACACCGTTTCCACATTATCTTCGTGCCGAGCAAGCTTTCTCGCCAAACAAAAAAACACCAGTTACTCATTTTTTGGCTTATTTTAATTTGTTTGGTGGCAAAAAAAAAAAAAAAAAAAAATCAGAGAGCAATTTTCCCGCGCATTTTCTCTCGGTTTCTGAATCGGAGAAAAATGGCTCCGAAATCCGACAGCGCCGAAGGTAAACACAACCGCCACAACTGCTCATTGGATAACTGGCTTCTTTTATGAGTGTTTTCTTCAGATCTCTAATCTTTATTCATTATAATTTTTTTGTTTGTTGCAGCAATCGTGTTAAATTTCGTCAATGAGGTAATATATATATATATATATATATTATAGTAATTTTGATTGTAGAAGAGTAGTGCCTAAGCTTAATGCGTTATTTAATTTAAATTTTGATCAGCAAAATAGACCGGTGAATTCACAGAATGTGGCAGATTCACTACAAAAATACAATCTGAAGAAAACGGCCATACAGAAAGCACTGGACACACTGGCAGATGGGGGCAAGATTTCATACAAGGAGTACGGGAAGCAAAAGATATACCTTGCTCGCCAAGACCAGTTTAGTATCCCTAATTCTGAAGAGCTTAATCTTATGAAAGATGAGAATTCTAAGCTTCAGCAACAGCTTGAACATGAGAAGAAAGCAATCAGCTGCGTCGAGGGAGGTATGTATCTCTCTATCTCTCTCCTAGCTTAATTAATTCCATGCTTTTGATATGTTGTTTATTGTTGCAGAAATTAAGGCCTTGCAGTCGAATTTGACCCTTGAACAGATACATGATAAGGAATCAAGATTGCGAAAGGAGGTTAATTATTTTGATGCTGTATTTCATTTTTGTATGTATTTGTTTCATAACACCTCAAGAGTCTGAGGGAATTTTCTTTTTTCCCTTGTTTAACTCTTTGTTATATGGTTTTACTTGCACTAATAGATTTTTTCTCTTTATGTTTCTCACAATTGTATGCAATCAATTGTTACAAATGGAACCTCATCATACCTATGATTTGGTTGCTCACAGCAGTAGAAATTAAAGATAAGGAAATGACTGTTTTGCAGAGGATGGGTGTGAAGGAAGAAGCATGGATTTGCGTGTATTTTGAACCATGCTTTGTTATAGTTGCACTGTCTCTAAACTCTTGCATGCACATGACTTTTGTCAAGCTAATCTATTTTGAGGTTGGCTTGTGTATTTGTGGTTTTCTTGCACTTCAGTCTCTTGGGTATTATGTGCTCTCTTCTCCCTAATACACCTTGCAACTTTTACAGCTGTGTTTCTTTGTTGTTCTGTGAAGAATTTTCAAAACTGAGGACCTTTTGTTTCTATTCTAGGTAAAGGAAATGGAGGACAAATTGGAGAAACTGCGTGGTGGAGTTACACTGGTGAGCCCAGAAGAGCGACAGGCTGTTGAAAAAATGTACTCAGAGCAAATAAGTCACTGGAGAAAGCGTAAAAGGGTGTTCAAGGATCTGTGGGATGCTATCACTGAGAACTCACCCAAGGATCTAAAGGAATTTAAGGTTATCGATATGTAGTTCATATTGTGTATGCAGACATTGCTTTTGGTCTTGCACATGTTGTGCTTTAACAGTACTCATGTTTCTGCAGGAGGAACTTGGAATTGAGTATGATGAAGATGTTGGTGTGAGTTTGCAGACATTCAGTGACTTGCTTCAACATGGTAAGAAGCGGAAAAGAGACCAATGACTTCATATGAGGGGACACAAGTTATAGGTTCAATCAAGTATTTAGGCATGCAACTCTTTGGCACTTTTCCGGATGTAAACCTGCTATTGAATATGTATATTCTGAATCCTTGCAAGAAATAGAGTTGTGTTTTATGATCCCAGCAATTTACTCTAGCAATTTTAGTACTTTCCACAAATTTTACTTGCCAACCCTTTTTTCAGAAAATGGTAGGCATTGTAATAGTTATTCAGTTTAAAAGGATCTAGACTAAGGGGAAAAAACATGTAGATCAAATTTGAATAGATTTTCAGAATCCATTAGCAATAATTCAGGCAAAGGTGCAATATTCTTCACATGATGTCACTGCCGTTGTAAACAGGTGATTGTTCATCATTTCTCAGCTGCCTGCTCATGCTCATGTAAATTATGTTTGATTTTTTTCCATTGATGATTATGGAAGCAGCTGAATCGCCTGTCTTTGTTGCACACATTTCTCAGAAAACCTTTAATGTCAGAAGCTTAACCCCTATATGTGTATAAGTCTGATTTTTGGTGATTCTAGATTTCTGCATACTTCATATCTTCATCCACATAGTTCAAGCATTTTTTTCATATAGCTATACTTCAAGCAACCTTTTTCATACAGTGACTCAAACTTAAACACACTTCAATAATTGCACTGTTCTTTCTAAACTTCACAAAATTTCAAAATGAATGGAAGACACAAAAAAAATAATAATAAATAAAAAGATTACAACAATGAACAAAATTTATACAAAAGAAATCAAGGTACTCTTTTGAAGCAAACCTCACAAAACTCATAACTTAACATGCTCATTCTTGTCAGTATCCATGCACGCCTCTTGTCCTGACAGAAAATCGCCCTTTCTCCCTCTTCATATGCTCTGAACTTTGAATCCCAGGTCCTTCTGCAGCATCAGCTGTGGAATATACAAGAACTGAATCTACTTTTCGACCAGTTTGAATGACTGAAGGAATTTTCTTCTCAGCTTTCTGGACTTCTCCTGTAATATTGCTAGACCTTATTTTAGAACCTGAATCATGAGTTTCATTGTCACTATCATCAAAAACTATATCCTTCTCTAACCGCCTAACTAGTTCCTCTGCATCCAGGGTCATTGAAGTCACCCTCAAATCCATCTCCACTATATCTGAATTTTCAGAAGAAGTGGGTGATGAGTTCTTCTGGTCATCTGCATTGTTATCCTTCAATTCTGTGGCTTCATTTTCATTGTGGATTTCATAATTTCTAGGTTCAGATTCAGGTTTCACAGGACCATCTTTAACAGGTACCTTTCTACCTTTGTTACTGGGACTGTTCTGATTGTCAGGATCATGGGGATCAGATCGGGAGAGTTCCACAGCTGCTCTTGCAGCTGCTGCAGCATAGGCAGCTGACTCAAAGGCAGCTTGAGCTGCATCAGCTACATCCCTATACTTTTTCCTTGCCTTTGCTGAATCAGTGAACCCATCACTTTCCATGGCTTCAAGTGAAATTTGCAGATCATCAACAGGCTTTGTGCTAGCTGATGCCTCTGGCTCAGGCTGTTTCTTGTCTGTGTCTACTTTTTCCTGCATCGTTGACACATTTATTTCATATTATATAACTATGACATGACTGCTCTTAACATTCTTGATTAGTTAGAGCTACATACCTCAGTTTTAACAGAGGTTTCTTCAAGTTGCAAAACGATGTTGTTCTCTGAAGCAACTTCCTTGAGCAGCTTCATTCTGCTATCCATGTTTGGCTGCCTGGTTGATAGCTTTTGTATCATCTGCACGAAACCATGAAAATTACTAGATTACAAGGAATGTTCTCTATAAATTGAAAATTTATAGTATATTTTTGCATATGTAGGATAGATCATGCCAAATTAAAAAATATAACAGAAAATGCAAATACCTATAGAAACAACATTGCACATTTTTATGCTCAGTTGATTATTGACCAAGTCAGTGAATTATATTTCAAGTTTGACAAATTCTTGTTTCATAAGATGCAAATCGTACCTTAATATTCACCCCACAATGATTGCGCAATTCGATAGCACGAGCAGCAAATTCCTTCCCATACCTAGAAGTGAAAACAGCACGAATCTCTTGAAGCTCAGGGAAATCACCGCATCTACTAGATGCATAGAGTAAACTCGACACAGCCTCCTTCAGTTCATCAGGACAAATTCTGAAGCCAAAATATCATCATAAAACTAATACCTTATTAACTTCTATAAACAGAATACGAATTTAAACATGAACAAACCTGTCTTGTTCAATGAGGTGAACTCTTTCCACCACAAGATTGAAGTACCCTTCCATCATCACGTAAACATCTAACATGTTCTGTTCCTTGATCACCTGATCAACCTGATAATAAAACAGAAGCCATGTTAACATGAGAGAGTTCCAAAAAAGACCAAAAGAAAAGAAAAGAAAAGAAAAGAAAATCTTACACGAAGAAGAGCACGTTCATGCTGCCCTTGTTGAAGAAGCTGAAGAACATCAGAGTGAGCTTGATTACATCTGACTTGACGTTGGTTCTTGAAAACAGCAATACGAGAGGTTGCAAGATTTGTAAGTGCTTTGAACTTGTGGGCCTTGAAAGTTCTTCCAAGAATGGCATCAAGCTTCTTCCCCATGCCCGCTTGCTCCACTTAGTGAACTCAAAAAAACAATAAAAAGAGCAAAAGCAGGCGGCCACGAAAGAGAAAAAGCAGAAGAGAACAAAGAAGCAGAAGCCGATTTGGTGCTTTATGAGATGACGAGAGGGAGAGGGGGCGAGCGTTGGGGTGTTTTTGACGACTTGCAGGTGATGTGTATATTATTGTATCATTTAATTAAGCGTGTGAGAGTTTTCTTAGTAGGTAAGACTTTTTCTTTTTTATTGATTTAGATGACCTTTTATAAAGGTGTGAAAAGGCTCTTTCTTGTAAGAAAATGCATATAAAAGAGGGCTTACAACGCGGCTGTGCTTCTTCCATGAATTTCGAGGAAACAAGTTGCTTGCGCTGATGTAGATGTAGATGTAGATGTAGTAATAATATAAATAGGACGTTTCCGTATTTAGAACATAGTTTGTTTCTGTGGCCGGTAATTGTTTTTTTGAAAGGTAAATGATAAAATAACATTTTTGCAATTTTTTCTATGTTGAAAAAATTTTGAAAGGTAATTGAGTAGGTCTCTATGTTGATTTTTGACAGCAGCCACCCAATACTACCATAATAACAATACTCTGTTTTTTTTCTCATTTTTGCAATTTTTTCTTTTTAATCGTCTTGCTGTCAAATTGGAAATTTAGCATCACAATAATAATGATAATAATAAAATTTCAGAGCTACACACTAGGAAAATTACATTTCAATATTCTTTCTTTTTGTTTGTTAATCCTCCACGTCTTGAAAATGTTGGCATTAATTAAAGGATGTGAAACTCGGAAGCTACCTCTCCATCATTCACACTCCTGCACAATAAGACTCAAACGAGCCAATTCTCTTGCAAACAGATTTTATAATCTCTAGTATGATATACTATCAGTATATATATCACTTAAGAAATAGAAAATTACAATTTTAAATTGAATAAATTTAAAATCAAATTATGATTCTGCTTTATTGTTTTTCTATTATTAGTTATATTTTATTTTAAATGAAGAAAAATCATTCGAAAAAGACGAGCATGAAATTCACCCTATCTTAAAGGTTCTTATCCTAAAAATAAAATAATTAAATATGAGGTTTCCACTCCCAGTGGAAAAAAAAAATTAGAGCAAGTCATATTTTTCTTTCTAAATTTTAATATAATTCACATTTTTGTATTATTTATTCGAAAATTCAAATATTTTTTTTTCAATTTTGATTTCATTTCTCCATTAAATTGTTCCATTAATATTCTTAAATTTTTGTTGATTAAGACTTCAAATATGCACATATACTCCCATCAATATGTTAGATAACAATTAGGCTATAATTATGAATATTATCCATATTCCCCTTTTTCTAATTGATTCCATCAATTATATATGTAACTTTAATTTTTTTTATGAATACAACTTTTAAAATTATGATTGAAATCAAATTTAATAAATATGAATATAAATTTAAAAAAAAATAAAGAACTGTAAATTTACAAGTTATTTCTTGGCTAGAGCCTAGAGCACTAATAAAGATAATCACACATTAGGAAAAGTATAATTTGCTAATATATTTAGGAATGTTAAATAACACCACTTAATGCTAAAAATTCATATATTTAGCACTTAATTATTTTAAATTGGTTTGATAACCCAAAATGAACTCAACTTAAATTATTTAATTAAGTTAAAAAATACTTAAAATAATAAGTTTAAACTTTTCACTTAAAATATCTACTAAACACATTAAATTGTTAGATTTTAAAACTTTTTTATTAAATTGACTGTTATATCCTTATTATTTAAAAATTATCACTCACTTGTCAAAATCACAAGATTAAATAAATAAAATTAATCACTTTTATAATTTTCAACACTTATACTTATCAAACAGATTTATTTAATTAAATATTTAAAAAATTCAATATTTATTATATTCAGCATTCAACACTTAATTTTCAGTTTTATCAAACACCACCTTAATCTTAATACGGTTTTCAAAGCACCGTTTATCAAGACAGCACTACTTCCACAATCGTCAACTGCCAAGAAAATTATTAGCTTCTTTGACCAAGTCTTGCAAGAAACTAAATCAGTAGGACACTTCCCTGGTTGGTAACTCATAGACAATCACATTAACAACAAATTCATAAACCTATGCTTAGGGAATGTCGCAACAATCTTGTCCATAAGAACTACGAGCTCAGAAGCCTTCATCAACCATCGTTAATTGATACCGAGTGGCAACTGGCAGAAGAAATTCTGAGTTGAAATCCACACCGGGTTTCAACTTTTCAATATTTTATGGTCAACTCTGGCTCTAAAATTCCTACTATGTTTAAATTGGTCAGAACACTTGTTTTTTACCCTCATTTGGTTCGGCCATAGCCAATGCAAGAAAATCCATAAAAAATCAAGCAACATCTAGCTAGAACGACAAACAAATCTTATTTGAACTTGGAAAAAATCCAATACCCAATATATTGTATTGTGACATGCAATCAATTACATTTTCATAAAGATACAAACTTAAAGACACATATGAAGCCAACGAGGATCCTCACAGCGAAGGACAAAATCTGGCTTACATCAGTACAACTTTACCATTTAAAGCAGTGATAAAAAGACAACACACTCCTCAAACACCCTTTTCACATAGTGTTGCCTGATGGCTGATGCCTTCAACAGCTGACAATGGAATAGCCCAAACACCAAATTTTACATTTTAAAAATATCATTCTAATCCTTGTACCACTCCTAGTTGTAATTTTGATATCATTTAGCAAATGTCATCAATAATATATTTATACAACGCCTATACAGCATAAACTTTGAAAAAAAACAATAACAAATGTTTGATAATATTTCTGTGACAGCCACAAGAATGACCAAGTGCACCTCAATACCAAGCTGACAATCTTCTTACTATTTAGAAAGGGTTATTGCAAAAGGGAAAAAAATACCATGTTAAAATATCATTTCCTACTAGGCACATATGAATATTTAGTATTCAAATCACATGATGAGTTATTTTTGCACCATATCATCACAAGCTAATTTTGATACAAGATGATCAAACTACACACAAATTAAAACCTGCTTGTGAAATGTGAATGATACAAGAAATGAAAAATGCAGCCCCAAACATGCAGAAGAAACATAAGCGTAGGTTTTCTTACTTTTCCCAAATAAAAACAATAGATAAACCAATGAACCAACAAACCAGTAAGCAAGCATACAGCACTATCCAAACAAAAATATCTTAAAACCAGACAGATGAGTATCTCATCAAGAAAGCACAATAACATGTTAGATACATATTAAAAACTATAAAGCAACTGTAATATAACAGCTTCAAGCTATAGTAGAATACTCAAGGGCCCAGTTATCACATTTTACCTGCACGGACATGTCCACTGGTGTGGGATAAAAAGAGAATGTAAAGATACTCCATGGCAGTCTTAACTGTACATATGTTTGAAACTAAAATATTCAAGTCGTGTGAGGTTTTCTATGGGTTTTCACCCAATTCTCCGAACAGTTCAAGATCAGGCCAATATTGCCACCCTTGAATCCTATATTCCCTTTCCCTATAAATCAAATAGACCCTGACCTACTAGCAAAATCAACAAGAAGCCCAAAAGCAGCCTTAACAAAGTTAAGCAAAATAGTTGAATTAGACTTCTAAACAGTGCATGTCTTTAAGTACTGGTTCTGTTTAAATTCTTATATGATAGAGTAGCATATTATCCCCAGACACAAGCTCAGGCTTTATGGCATAGGATTTTGAGTCATCCCTCACTTTTGAATTTCAGACAAGCAAAAAAAAAAGTATGGATATTATGATCTATGACTCGCAATCAGCACTCACACTGTGATAGAGCAACATAAAAACGTCAAGAAAATTACCAACAAAACCATTGGCTATATTGTAGAGCTGAAAGCCCTACAACCCAATAGAAGATCTCAGATACTTACAAGGATTGAAATGGGGATGTCAAGCATACCTACAAAGACAAGAAAAGACATCAATACATTAGTACTTTTGATAGAGTGCTACCTGATTTTCTCCAACCTTTCAAAGAGGAGAACAGCAATCAACCAAAGGAAAATGGATACTTACACATGCTTTCACTTCAAAGTTGAAGCAGCACATCTCAGGAGCATTTGCCTCCAGATAATAGTCCATGGATCAGATGCATAGAAAACCATCAGAACATGGATATATGCAAGGCTAAACAATAAAATATGTGTGTGTGTAGCAACATATAGCAACAAAAACCAAACAAAATACTTGTATACTAAGATCAAGTAAACAAAAAATCAAATGGCGGACCACCCTAAACAACTTAGCAAACAAAAAATCAAATGGCCGACCACTGAAAACAACTTAGCACTTGCCCCATCACACATTCGTTAAGTTGATTTACATGTACTTCAAATGAATAATAGCCTAGAGTGAACATGTTAGAAATTTCCTTTTCAAAGCAGATGCACAATAAAAATAGCAAATAGAACATAAGTTCAAAAATCTAACAAAATGATACTTGGAGACACAAACCACAATAAAACAAAGTGATATGAAAAACTTCTCTCATGCAAACTGAAAGTAACATATTTCTGTGTACGTGCAAATATTTTGCAAAAAAAAAAAAACATCATACTAAGTATGCTTGCATGCGTGTGAATAAGCTCCCAATAAACAAACCAAGGTACCTTCTCCTGGGTGCCTTTTAAGCATTTAAGCACTTGAGGGTTGCCCCAAAGCAAGAACGATATCCTGAATGAAAAATTGAATTAGATCCCCTAGGACAAAAGGTAAAATCTTCCTCAAACTTATGCAAAAACAGCAGAACTAATTCAAACTAGATAAAAACAAGATTCAGCTTGCAAGCTTCAGCAAATGGCCACAAAATAATTTCCATATTACTAAACAATAGAAATGCCAAATATAACTTCCCTTATTAATTTCTCACAATTAAATTGCAGCAACCATGTACAAAGTACAAAAATAATGGTGGCAAAGCGAATAAAAATAGATTTCACATGGCCATAATCAAGAATGGTTACAAGAGGGATAAATCGCCTTTGGCAAGTTGTCTTACGATAGAAACAGTAAATTCCCCTGAAAGAACCGCCAGTAAGTACTCCTGACCAAACGTCATCACTTCTGACCTCATCAACAGCTATAACTGTTCAATGCTCATAGGCCATCAAATATAAGATAAAGACAGATAATGCCCAGGGATTAGATAACTGGCTATGAAGCCACGATGTACAAATATTTAGTGCAACAGCATTTCTGGTGAACATAGTTCACTTGCCGGTGACGAATGGATGGACTAGTGCTTGATTAACGGTCAACCTCTTCTCAGGATCCAGCACAAAAATTTTATCTAGGAGATCTTTGAAATTCGATAGCATCTTTGGATCCTCACCAGGAGAACTTGTAATGATCATTCCAATATCCTTTGGCTTTATGTTTAGAAACACCCTCTTTATAATCTGAAAAATTAACTCAAATCTCAGTTGATGAGATAGAAAACATCAAAGGATATGGAAAGATCACTGCATACCTTTTTAGTAACTGGATCTTCTTCCATAGAATTAAAATTTAAATCCTGGTCAAAATGTTGGTCAATAAAAGCACCCTGCAGGGAGAAAACTCAAATCAACACAATCTCAGAGCAAGAATGGAAAGTGAAGCTTGAAATTATGGGTTCAGGTCACACAGAAAAATTCAGTCGCAATGAAGGGGAAAATATAAAATCTGAATAGGAAACCTAGCACCAATAAATGACCTGATACATGAGTGCAAACACAGGCAACCTAGAGCCATAAAGTTATATAGGACCATTTGTTAGATCTTTGAAAAACTGCTATGAACAAATTATTACAGAGAAAGAAGAAAGCCCACCTTCTTAAGCATCTTCTTTGGAAAAGGGCCCTTTAATTCCATGTGAAGTCGCAGCATGTCATTATTTGTAGCACCCGGAAATAGAACTTTCCCAGCATAAAGCTCATACAAACAGCAACCGACAGACCACATATCCACCGGATGATCATATGGCAAGCCAAGAACTGAAACAAAAGTATTCCAAAAGTAAGCTGCTGCCATTTGTGCAACAAGAAGTTATATATACCCCATACCAAAGCTCAACGCTAGAACACTCACTGATTTCTGGAGCCCGATAAAAGCGGCTTACAAGATATGGCGTAATTTCATTTTTACCGGCAAACATGGCATTACCAAAATCACAAAGCTTCAACACATTTTTTGCCTCATTTACCTGAAGAAAAGAAGAGGAAAACAAAAAAGTGAGTTGCGTGTCACAATTCACTAAAGAGCAACACAAATATCTGCAGTAAAGAAAACATACCAGCATATTATCAGGCTTTATGTCACAATGAAGAACCTCACAGTTCTTAAGATGCTTTAGCGCAATAAAAAGCTGCTTTGCATATGCTCTCACAGCTGTTAGTTTAAGGCCAATATTACGACCAAATTTTTTTAAGACCTCCCGAAGGTTCATATGAAGAGATTCAAAAACTAAACAAAGATGATTTCTGTATTTAAAACTTGAAAGGAAACGAACACAGTGCCGCTTGTTCTCTGGATCAGCTGCTGCCAATTTATTACAGATCTGAACTTCATTCTGACCTGCTTTATGCCTGCATCATAGAAGCAGAAGCAGCAATTTGTAAACTGTTGACAGCAGAGCAATAATGAAAGCACAAACAATAATAGAACATAAGCATACATTTGTTCTTTGTTACGTATGATTTTTATAGCCACCTCATCTGGTTCACCAACACCAGCCTTCAAGTCCTTTGCTCGAACTACTGTAGAGAAGACACCTTTCCCTTGAGCAGCAACAATTTCATACCGACCATCAAGTGTTTCGCCAAATCGATACCCTACGAAGGAGAATAATAATTAAATGAGCTGAGGAAGCAAAATAAATATTGAAAGAAATGATGCAAAACATAATTCAAAGATGAACCTGATTTACAAATTGCTTCAATGTCTATCATTCAATTTCTTTTCAAAGAAATTAAAGAAAGAATACCCATTATGACACATCACCATTCAAACAATGATATCAATTGAATTCTCATCTCCAATATATAACTCCTACTTAAAAACCTCCAGCCTTGCTTCAAAAATAAGGTATCATTTTGCAGGCACAATGATCTCAACAGAAAAGAATGACAAAATCAATAAGTAATGAACAGAATCGCATTTTACACAACAAATTTCGCTCCATGAAAATAACAAAACAAATATCTATTCTGAGCCCTCAAATTAGGAAGGGAAAAAATTCTATTTAAAGACTAAATACTATTTGCAATTAGCATTGACAAACCAAGTTCAAAAATATATGATAATTTGCATTCAATTTCACCTTATAAAACAAGCGATAACCCACATGTGCAAGGCAGTAGTTCCAAACAAATCTAAATCTAGATAAGCCTTAACCCAGAACAAGTAGAGAAGGACAAAACAATTCCTTTCTCCATTCCATCAGGTTTAGGACTATATCACTAGAGCAATCTAAGGTCATTCAATCCTTTCTCATAACTTCTTTCCACCATCTGCATCATCACAGATCCAAGATCTCACCCTCTCATCTTCTCCAACCTCAGTGTGCTTAATTCTCCACATTCAAAACAAAACAAACCATCATTGAAACTCAAAAAGAAAAATTAAAACAAACATACAGGAACAGTGTAAAAGCATGTACAGTCTAAACCATCTGTGCAGGTAGAAATAATAAGTTCATAGAACTTGTTCTCCAACTTTAAAATGTATAACTAAAAATCTATTCTGCTCAAAACCATAAACAAAACAACTCTTTTACCCAGAACTCAGGAAGAAAAATAGAACAAAAAATAAAAAATAATAATAATAATAACACTACATATTGCTACTTACCATAATACCCCTCTGCATCATCCCAATTGTCATAAAAACTACTCCGTGTGATTTGCAAACCATCTCCTTTACTCTGGATAAGATTAAACGCACAAAGCATCAGCATATTGAATCATGAATCCCTTAACATGTTGAATGAGTATTAGGAAAAAAAAAAAAGAACAAACAAATGGGAGTGAGCTAAGAATCATACCGGTTTACGAACTCCAGTAGGCGTCTCCCCAAATATGTCATCACAGTATTTTTCATCTGATCCTTCACTCTGCTAAATAGACAAAACTACTATCATATGCAATTCAGGTAAATCATAAATAAGTTTTTAGAAGAAAAAGTCTATGAGTAAGACAACCAGCCAGCATCACACATTAAAATTCTTTAATGAAGACCATAACATTTTGAGATTAAGAAAAGGACATACCTTGGGAGTACCCTCTCCAAGCCCTGCAGCACCAGAAATCCTCTCAGAAGCTTGAGTTCCATTCTGTGAAGGTGACTTGCCCACAGAAACTGCTGGCTCACTGACATAGGCGTCATTTTCCATCTTAACATGAGTAGTTTCTGAAGCAATATTAGAAGCTGGTAATGATGCATCACTATCAATCTTTGAAAGAATAGTTTCTGAAGCGACATTAGGAGCTGGTGATGATTGGACAGAGTATGCAGCATCTGCTTCACACAATATAATAAATAAGCAACAGGCTGTACAAGCATATAGAAATGGAACAGAGCATCATAAGCATTAAAATAGAATCCAATATCTTTCCTACCATTGTTCAATCATCATTAAGTAGCAAGTGCTGCTTTCACAATTTCCAACCAAATACCAAAAATCCAACATTGCCAAGAACACCTTTGAATCTTCTTAGGCTAAATTAAAATCTACCGTGAAACAAATGTTCAGTTTTCAATTACAGGTGCACAGCCACAGCTCATGCATGCCACAAAATGACAATAAAAAATTTTTTAAAAAAAAACTTATTTCACCAAACTTTTCATAAGCAGCTAATTAAAGACTGCAGCACCAACTCAGTAGGCTGCGATCCTTAAGTAAAACCAACATCATAAGCATATAATGTGCCTATTATACAGACCTCTGAACATAGTAACTGGTTGCACCTTAAATTATAAGGTTAACATGAATAAAAAAAGCTGTCAAAACGTGCACAGAAATTGCATCAGAACTTTACCTTTTTCCACATTATCCGGCTGTGTCTCATTTTGCTGCTGTTTCTGCTTATTCCTGTATTTTTCAAGAATGGCCTGCTGGCGCCTTCTGCTTTCCTCTTTAACTCTATCAAGATCTTCCTCTTGTTCAGCAAGTTTTAACGCAATCCTCTCTTCAAAATCATCCTGTTCATCTTCATCTCTAGATACAATTAAGAAAAACAATGTATATCATGAAGTCAATCCAAACATCAAAGATTTTTCAACCCATCACAAAGAAAAAAGATTAAATAAAATAAACTTTCCCTTAAGAAGGATACCTTTCATGTTTGTATCTGTCCCCTTCTAAAGACTTACTGTTAGAATAGATCTTTGTTGAACCGCTCTTAGGGTCCCTGAATTTATCCCTTTTTCTCTCCTTATCATTCTTCCAATAATGATCCCTAGCTTCATCCCTCTCGGCATAACTATCCCTATCCTTCTCCTTCTCTCTCTCTCGATCTCTCTGCCTCTCACTAGTCCTAGACATGGGTTCGTCTTTGCTTCTGTCTCTTTCTCTCTGCCTTCTCTTGTCTAGCTCCTCCTCCCTGTCTCTGCTCCTACTCTGGTCCCACTCCCTTCTCCTGTCCCTGCCCACATCCTTATCCAAGCTCCTCTCCCGCTGCCTCTCTTTTCTACGATCCCTGTCCACCTCCCTTTCCCAGCTCCTCTCCCGTTCCTTCTCTCTTCTCTGGTACCTGTCTATATCCCTGTCCCTGCTTCTCTCCATTTCCTTATCTCTTCTCCGATCTCTGTCTATTGCTCTATCCCTGCTCCTCTCCCTTTGCTTCTCTCTTCTCAGATCCCTGTCCTTGCTCCTCTCTCGATCTTTTTCTCTTCTCTGATCCCTTTCCCTGCTCCTCTCTCGTCTCTGCTCCCTTCTCTGTTCCCATTCCATCTCCATCTCCCTCCGTTGTGTATCCCAGCTGCCATGCCTCTCCTCCCCTCCAAGACTTCTGCTATAACTAGCACTCTGCTCCCTCTCCACATCTCTACTACTGTGCCGTAGATCCTTATCATGTGCAGGTATTCTTTCATCACCAGAATCGCTCTCAGCCTTCTCATGGTGTCGTCTTCTCTTCAAAAGAACCTCCTCATCTGCTATGCTGCGGGAATGAGATCTCTCCCTAACAAAATCTCGCGACAATGATCCACTCTGGCCTATAACATCATCATGATACCTATCACGAGAAGCAGAGTCCGCCGCACTCTTTAACATGTCCCCTGCACTGTCAGAAGATGATGACTTCCCCCAGTCATTTAATTTGCGTTCATCAGCCTCAGCTGTACCATCAACGCATAAACTATTTTGCTTGTGATTTCCAGAGGAGATGGATTCCCCATGCTGTTTCTTAGCCTCTTTATGATATTTTTCATGACCCAAATCCCCATTAGCATGAGATTTGTGAGATCTGTGGTCATCCCTAGAAACTAATTCATCCAAAGGCTCAGCCACACAATCTTTTGGAAAACTAACCTTACTGTTAGAACTAGTCAAACCACTATCACCATTGTCAGCAGGAATTCCCTGAAATACAATGCAGAAAATTAAAGGAGATGAAATTTCAATGGCTTGATAAATTGGTATCTGATAATTAAAATGTAGAAAGAAAAAAAAAGTAGCTAACATGCAAAAAAAAAAAGAAAGAAAACATTGTAACTAGCTCTTACAAATCAACAATAAGCCACCAGTTCTCCATTGAAACGCCTAGGGGAAAGGAAACTTCATTCTTTTGTGTGTAGTACAAGCAGGTTCTTACATATGTAGTATATGGTACATACTCTAAAAAAAGCTCTCACCAAACAAAAGAATTCATCATATAGTTCATTGAAATAACAACACCATAATCAAAAAAAATAGAAGGAAAAAATTTATACATAAAAACCAAAACTTCTCAAAATTTTCAACGAAAAAAAAAAAGGAAATTTTTATCAAATTTTGAATTTCTTCCCCCAATTTTCTGAGAAACCAAACAGAAGGCCGAAAACTATTAACTAAAATAAAAGGAAAGAGAGACAATTAAAGCAGATGAGGGCAAATAGAACACACCAGATTTTGAGAAGTGATTTTTTGCTCACGTAATTCAATAGCTTTGACATTACCCTCCTCCTCCAAAATCTCACCTTCCTCAACATCATCATCATCAGCTCTGTTACTATTAGCAACCGGAGGAGGAGGAGGAGAAGCAAGAGAGGCATCTTCACCACCATGTTTACTTCCATCACCGTGCTTTTTACTCCGGTGAGAGCGGTGATGATGACGGTGGTGGCGATGTTTGTGACGCTTGGAGGACTTATCTTTCTCAGGATCGTCGTCAGAAGGTGACCGACGGTGCTTGCGACGGGAGGCATCGGTGTCGCTTGCCATTACAAAAAGCTTTACAAACAAATCTAGAGTTAGGGTTAGGGTTTTGAAAAAAAAAAAAATTTTAGCGGTTCAACGAGAGAACAATAGTTTTACGAAGGAAGAGAGAAATGGAGAATTAAGAACTGTTTGGATGGGGTTTGGAGGTTGTGTTATCGATTTTGCTTTCCTTTCTCTTCGCTTCGTCTTCGTTTAGTTTCGTTTACAGATTAGGAGCACAGAGAGCAATTCACGTCACAAATCTGGGCGCTGGCGGCTGTTAAATTATAAGATTTGGAAATTATGGGCATTTAATTACACGTGCTTTTACGCTGTGGGCTACAAGCCCAAATTTGGACTTTTTTTTTTTTTTTTTCTATTGGACATGTAATTAATGATTTTTTATTTTAATTAATAGGAAGATTCAATGTTATGAATTAGAGGTGTTCAACAGTCGGTTCGGACCGGAACAGAAGATAGGAGAGCAGAACCGGTCGGTTGGTGATAGAAGAAAATGGAGATTGAACCGAGCCAAACTATTAAGGAAGTCCGATAGTTCGGTTAGCCGAGAATAGTCGGTTTTATCGGGATGGATTTTCGGTTGAGTCGGATTGGGCTCAATACGTTTAGACCTTAACAATTTGGACCAAAATATTAAACAATTAAAACAAAAAATAAAATACACTAATTTTGGGCCAAACCTATAAGATGTTCAGATTAATACAATTCAGTAAACCCAAAATATTGACATTAGGCCTAAGGCTACTGAAAGCTAAATTATACAAAAATTAGACAAAAGGTCTGCAATAAGTCAATGACAAGAAAAATACAAAAATTGCAGACAAAGAATTTATAAGTTAGAACATCTTCAATTGGCCTTGCTAAAAATATTGTATATATATGGATAAAGATTGCTTGCATAATCAAACAAAAAACATAGATTGCATACAAGGTGAGTTATAGCAAAAGGCAGCAAGCAATGAGCCACCCAATTTTTTTTTTCTTGCACATAGAAATGACATAATGAGCACAACAAATTAAACAATTTAAGCAAGTATTATCAAATATAATAAATGATAAAAAGTAAAGAAGTTATAGCAGTTTAGAAGAGGCTCGGAATTTAAATTCTCAAGTCACACTAAGAATGCAGCCACATTTCTGACAGCTTAAGAAAAAAACATAGCCACCAAAGAAACTTAAGCAAGCACTCTCATATAACTCAGAAATATATATGGTGGAAGTTTTATCATTGCCCTTCAAAGGTGAAAACACAGAGACATTGATAGCAACAACAACATAGGCTGGTCACTTGTCAAATGTGCAGAGAGTTCACCAAAAAAAATCAAGCACACAACTCACAAGGCAACAATGCAAGCAGCCCAAGCAAGTAACCAGGCAAGCACATGTTAGAAGCAATGCAAGCAGCCCAGTCACCACTCACCAAGACATCAACACATCGAAGCAGTCAGTACTCAAGAGTAAAAAGAAATGAAGAATAAACAGTCAACAAATAAAAATAATAAAAAATGTAATTAGCAGATTTACTGATATAATATTGCTATCTGATTCAGAGTTTCTAAGGTTGGCTGCTTGCACTTACTGATGGTGGATGAAATAAAGAGCCAATTGCCAATTGTGTTTGTGTGAGACTTTCCATGCCAAAATATAAGAGACACGCTAGGTATAAAAAAAATTCAGAAAGCAAAACACATAGACAAAATTAGAAGCAGAGACCTTATTCAAAATTTTCTAACTCTTCCAATGTCTCTTCAACTGACACATATTTATTGGCTCCTCTAATCCAGTCCTGTGTACACACTAATGCCTTTATAAGTTTATGAGTAAGAGAACTCCTAAATACATCAAGTACACAACCACTAGTGCTAAAGGCTGATTCTGAAGCTACATTTGATATGGGGATTGCAAGAATATCACGTGCCATCCGTGATAGAATATGAAACCTCTCAGAATTAATCTTCTACCATTTTAAAATATCAAAATGGTCTTCTTCCTCCAATACATCCTCAGAGAGGTAACTTTCAAGCTCTGTTTTCTTATTTCCACATAAACCAGCCTCCATTTTCTGCTTTTTGAATCGTGCTTTCAAAACAGATACAGATTTCCCAGAAGCGTGCACATCAAATAATTTTTCAGATTGGCTTGCATCATCAGTGGCCATAGTTATTGGAGCACCAAAAAATTCAAAATGAGGAGCACCATACAATGCAATATACTCATCAAAAAGCAATGTCAGATCTGATTTAATAACTGAGTACAATTTAAAACTAAGTATCTCCCCATACATTTGCTTAAGAGAGAACTCCATATACTCTAGTTTGTCTCTAGGGTCCAAGACATTAGCAATAAAAATAAGTGTGTTCATTTTTTTACGCATAACACACTGTCAGTCAACATAATCTGGCACATCATCACAAGATCAACAGTAAAAGAACTCTCTTGATCCTCATACCCTTCAAAAGTTTTTTCAAATAAACAAGTAGTTTTAAGCATTATGTAGGTAGAATTCCACCTTATAAGGACCTTAAGAGATAGTGTACACTTAGATTCAATGCCAAGTAGTTTAGATATTTCTTTGAACTTTGCTAATCTAGCAGGTGAGTTTCGGATGTATCTAACTGATTCTCTAACTGTGACACCCACTAGCATAACCATACAAGTGGCATAAGAAAATTTTCAAACAAAAGTACTCATATACTTAACCATAGACATATATTCATAATGTACATACATTGTCGAACATTTCTCACATAAGTTACATATAACTAACTAGTACACAATGTTATTACAAACATGCCAAAATGATATGCAGGATGAAGGTCGATTGCACCAAACTCATTTCAGCCCACCTAAAACTCTAAAGCAAGCTCTTAGCTTAGTCTAATTGAGTCCTGAAAAATTTCAACCCAAAGGGGTGAGCTTGCAACTCAATAAGCAACTACTAATACAATTGTACACATATACTACTCACATAAGAAGTGAATTGATTTAGGATCATATTCAATCCATAAAATAAATTTCTAGAGGTAATAAGATACTTTTCTAAACCTTTACTACCTCTACATACAATTATCATAAAGTTCTATTATCATTGGCACTACATCGAGTGCGTACGGGAGTCCAAATAAAGAAGGAGCAAGTGAGTAACAAAATGTCAAGCTCTATTAGAGAATCTTAATGATAGATTCAACTCAAGCTCAAAACATAAAAGTTGTAGAAGACTCTTTAAATTTTTTCTAGCATTAAACCAAGCTCCATTTGGAGCTCTATAGTTCGAGTTATAGTAGAAATACAAAGACAAAAAGTGTGCAGAATGAGGAGGCTGGACTCCTCCCGAGTGCGTCCTCACGATCGTGAGGAAGAGGCTCATGACTGTGAGTAGGCTCCTCACAGTCACGAGCCAGACCGTGAGGACCCCAGCTAGAGCCACAAAACTGAACAAAATGGCCTAGGGTGCTCACGGTTGCTTCCTCATGGTCGTGAGCAGACCGTGAGCAACCCAAGCAAGGACAAAACACCCCTTTGGCCATTCCAATGCCTAGCAATCCATTCCATAGTCAAATATAACTCAAATCAATCCTAAAAACACTTTATAAACATACCAAACATCACTAATTAATTCATCAACACATAGTTCTCAATTCATTCACTAGTTTTAAATATTTATATTTATAATTTCATCAACTTCATCACCCATTCATACATTATCCTATTAAAAAACATAAACTCACAATACGTGTGAATCACTATACCAATTAGCATCCATATAATCACATTCAATAATATATTTGGTACTTATAACTAAATTCACATAATTACAATATTGTATCCATTCACATTTCCATCTCATTGTTCAATATCTAGCCAAACCATTTTCATACTATCACCTCACACATAGCCATATTTGGTATATTTCTCACAATCATATTCATATTTCAATTGGCCATGAAGTGAGACTATCCGCCTGGCTCAGTCTCACTTCACACAATTCATTTATTCATGGGCAGCTATCCACCGGCTCAACTTTCCCATATTATACATCAGTGAAGACTATCCAACCGGCTCAGTCTTCACTCAACATGTATTCTCACACATTCATCAATTCCTCACTTATTTTACCTTATTGTGAAACACAACACAACTCAACACAATTGCATCACAATAAGTTATCACATTAACATTTCATCCACAATCACCAATTCATTCTCATATTTACAACATTCAACTTTCCTAATCAAAATGAAGAATATACTGACCATATACCAAAAATATACCAAAAGTTTACCAAAGATATACCAAAAGTAAACCAACCATATACCAATAAAATACCACCATGCACACACATATCATCATTTTCCTACATTATCATTACCAACATATCCTCATATTTCCAATACACAAAAAGGTGGAACTCATTCCACATCATTTCACTAATTCATATATTCATTCAATTCCATTTTAGGAATACATAATAATACATATAAAAACTAAGCATATGTATACAACATATATTAATAGTTACTTACCTCCAAGTGCTCCCTACTTTAAAAAAGTACTTTCTTCTAATTAGGAGTGCTTTATTTTCCTTTATCAACTCCTATATATAGTCATTCGTTAATCTCTTAAAACAACCATTACACTTGCACCAAATTCAACTAGATGCTATTACATACCATAAATTCAATATGGCTATATGATGCATACACAAGTCCAATGACCATAAAAATAATGCTGAAGCTAGTCATATAAGTCTTATAACAATTCCAATTAGAATTACTCAAATAAGATATGTATAAAATTAAATAGATTTTAAAAATAATTCAGGTGCAACAAGGCTGATAGCATGAGCAAGCAAATGTTAAGCCCTACTAGACTATCTTAACGGTAATTTCAACTCAATGTTAAAACATAAAAGTTGTAGGAGACTCTCGGAAGTTTCCAGAACATCTAACTTTGTTCAAATCAGAGCTCTATAACTTAAGATATGATAAAAATACTAGGACTAATGCAACCTAAAAACAGAACTCGAATTTAAAACAACAAAACCTAACTTTAATTAACAAAAATGCATACTTAGCTTACCAAATTGATGCTCCAATGGCTAATAAATCCTCTTAAGCTTCCTAAAAATTATTGATAGATGAGTAGAGAATATCAAAATCTCCCAAAGCTTCATTAAGAACACTCTCTTCTTCCTTACACAAATCTCTACAACTCCTTGCACGTACACATACATATACACACACACACCTATCATAACTTACCACTTGGGCACTTAATTGGCCAAGTAATTAATCATAATAAAATAATAAAGAAAAACTTGTCATGACCCAAACCCAATACACGTGACCGACACTAGAGAATGGGAAAACTATATGCTTCTAAAACCCGTAGTAAGCCTTAATAAAAATTTGAACAAAATTTTGGCAGAGTTTCCCGTAAAATAGAGTAAACTCAAAACTTGAAAAGCAAAGATACACTTCCAAATAATATCTCAACTAACAATACTCCAACATTCACTAATTATACATCATAAGACTAATATTTAGGATCACAATATCATGATAATAAGCTATTGTGGTGTCTAGAGTACAAATATATAATACATATAATGTCAACAAAACCGATATAATATAGCTGGGGGAGAATAAGGCAGGCGTAGTAGAGAGGGGAAACTATCAGACTGAAGAAATTCTGAAAAATAAATTGAGGGGAGTCAGACCTCACTAAGTGAATTAATATTATAAAATGTACATTAAAAATTAAACTTTATTATTTATAAATATTAAACTTATTAAATGATTAAATACTTAAAATTCTTTTTTATAAAACATCTTTATAAAACCCATAAATCTCTTTATACAACATTCTTTGTTCAAAAATTAATAATTTGAAAAATATCTTTAATGAAAATCATGGTAGAACTCTAAACCTCAAATCTAACAATTGATGTCCCGAGAGAACAAGCTCAATCGAGTTACTACTCTGGCCCGAGAGAACAAGCTCCACCGAGCCTAACTCATAACATTGTCCGAGAGATCAAGCTCCACCGAGCCAAATACATAACATTGCTCAAGAGATCAAGCTTCACCGAGCCTAAACCAAAAAACAACATATCCAAGACTTTGGAGGGCAAGTGTAAGTCCCATTGCCCTCCAAAGTCTATAACACACATTCTCAGTATATCCTCCAATGTCTGAATGGTCCTTTCTAATTGGTCATCTGTTTGAGGATGAAAAGTTGTACTGAAGTCAAGTCTGGTACCCATTGCTTTATGTAACTCTTGCCAGAAAATTGAAGTAAAAGTAGCTCCTCTATCTGACACTATACTTTCTGGCACACCATAAAGACAAATAATTTGGTTGATATATAACTGAGCTGACTTATCTGTTGTATAAGTCTTCTTTATCGGTAAAAAGTAAGCTGATTTGGTCAATCTATCCACTATCACCCAAATAGCATCATAGCCATTTATGGTACGTGGTAAACTAGTGACAAAATCCATTGCAATCATATCCTACTTCCATTCAGGAATAGGAAGCAGCTGAAGTAAACCAGATGGTCTTTGATGTTTAAGTTTTACTTGCTGGCATATGAGACACTTGAATACAAACTCTACAACGTCTCTTTTTATTCCATTCCACCATTAGGTACTTTTTAAATCATGGTACATTTTGGTAGAACATGGATGAATACTGTAAGCAAAAAAGTGTGCTTCTTCCATAATCTCCTTCCTTATATCATCAATATCTGGCACACACAACCTAGTGCCCAAACATAATAGACCATCATTATTAATCACAAAATCCCCTAATTGACCTTATTGGACCTCTGATATAATTTTCTATAATTGTAGGTCCCTTTTTTGAGCTGCGTTAACTCTATCCAAGTACACTAATCATACTCTGAATTGAGCTAAAAGACACTTTTTAGTTACCTTCCATTGCAACCCTTGATCAATTAACTCATGTAATTCTTTAATAATTTATCTTCTTTTAGTGCTAATGTGAGCAAGACTGCCTGTTGACTTCTTACTCAATGCCTTAGCTACCATATTAGCTTTACCCGGATGATAAAGAATAAAGCAATCATAATCCTTGAGAAGTTCCATCCATCTCCTCTGCCTCAAGTTCAAGTCTCTCTGTTGGAAAATATACTTTAAGCTCTTGTGGTCGGTGTATATTTCATAAATTACACCATATAAATAATGCCTTTAAATCTTCACCACTGCAGCCATTTTCAAATCATGAGTAGGATAGTTCTACTCATGCTTCTTTAACTGACGTGAAGCATAAGTAACTACTCTACCATTCTGCATTAATACACACCCCAAGTCTACTCTGAAAGCATCACAATATAATGTATAACCTTGATTTTATAAGGGTAAGGTTAACACTGGAGCTGATGTCAAAGCATCTTTTAGTAATTGGAAATGCTCCTCACACATGTCTGACCATACAAACTTAACAATCTTCTGGGTTAATCTTGTTAAAGGCGCTGCTATTATGGAGAAATTCTTTATAAATCTCCTATAATAACCAACTAAACCCAGGAAACTTCTTATCTCCATTACAGTTGTAGGTCTTAGCCATTCTGTAACAGCTTTTACCTTCTTTGGATCCACTTGAATACCATTCTTGGACACCACGTGTCTTAAAAATGCTACTTGATTTAACCAAAGCTCACATTTTGAGAACTTAGCATACAATTGATGTTCTCTCAAGGTCTGAAGTATCATTCTCAAGTGCATAGCATGCTCTTCAGTAATTCTAGAGTACACCAGGATATCATCAATAAACACTATTACAAATCGGTTCAAGAATGGCCTGAACACCCGATTCATCAAATCCATAAAAGTTGTTGGGGCATTGGTCAATCCGAAAGACATTACTAAAAATTCATAATGGCCATATCTAGTCTGAAAATTTATTTTAGGTATATCTCTACTCCTAAACTGATAATACCCTGATCTTAAGTCAATCTTGGAGAAATATTGTGCTCCTTATAACTAATCAAATAAGTCATCAATCCTCGGTAGAGGATACTTATTCTTGACAGTAACCTTGTTCAACTGCCTATAGTCGATACAAAGTCGTAGGCTACCATCTTTCTTTTATATAAATAATACTGGTGTACCCCAAGGAGATGTGCTGGGTCTAATGAAACCCTTATCTAACAACTCTTGCAATTGCTCCTTAAGTTCTTTCAATTTCACTAGTGCCATCCTATAAGGTGGCATAGAGATAGGATCTGTACCAGGCACCATATCAATATAGAATTTTATCTGCCTCTCAGGTGGTAAACCTGGTAATTCTTCAGGAAAAACATCAGGAAACTCACGCACAATTGGCACATTCTTAACTACTCCCTTATCTGCCTTAGTATCTCTAACCATAGCTAAATAGCCTTGACATCCCCTTCCTAGCATTTTTCTAGCTGTGATTGTGGAGATAAGATTCTGAGGCATTGAACTCTTATCACCTCTAAACTTAAATTCCACATCATTTGAAACTTTAAAAATCACTTCTTTGGCACGACAATCCACAGTGGCATAATGTTGGGCTAGCCAATCCATTCCTAAAAGTACATCAAAATCAATCACATGTAAAAGTATTAAGTCTACCATCAACTCTCGACCTTCCACCAATACTGGACATGATGGAAAACTATATATGTTTCCAACTCATCACCAAGAGAAGTTGCCACAGATAATGGTACCATTAATTTCAACGGTTGCCAATTAATCCTTGATGCAAAAATAGAAGAAACAAAAGAATGCAATGCACCCAAATCAAATAATACTATAGCTTCTAAGTAATAAATAGGGAGTGTACCTACTATCACTGCATTGGATGCCTGAGCATCCTGAGGGGTAAGAGTAAAAACTCTGGCTTGCCTACGGCCTGCCTGCTATGAGGTAGATGGTTGTATAAATCCTCTGCCACTATATCTTCCTCTAAATCTACCTCTAGAACCACGACCTTGCTAGCCCACAAATTGAGTACCACTCTGCTGAGGGTATATTGGTGTCTGATCCTGAAGAGTTTATTGTATTAACTGAACAACTGTAGTAGATGAACACTGTGGGTATGCCTGATAGCCAGAATACGGACATGCTCTAGCAAAGTGTCCAACTTGCCCACATCTAAAATAGGCTCCTAATGGTAAATGGTAAGGATCTTGGTGTACTTGACTACAATTTGAACATGCACTGGGTCTTGAGCTTGCACTTCTATATCCCGAACTATAACCACTACTGCTACTACTAGCCCCAGGCCCAAATCTAACAGATCTGCCACCCCATTGGCTATGCCTTCCATTTTTATGCCCACGATGACTTCTATAACCCTGCTGTGAAGTACCATCTGTCTGAACAACAATACTACCCATCTAAAAAGTAGGCTACTGAATCCCCTGAGCTACTACTAATCTACTACTGTCACTCCTATAAGGATCATGAATAGTCCCATGTCTAATGTGTCACCTCTCCAACTGTCTAGCCTCCTCAACGACATCCTCTAAGCTCCTCTCCTCAGTGCGAATGCCAATATAGGCTGGGCCTAATCCTGTCATAAATAACTCAACTACTCTCTTCTTATCCTACATCACATCCACTGCATGATATGATAGTCTGAAGAAATCACGGGTGTACTCTTCAACTGATCGATTACCTCTGACTATATGCAATAGCTGCCATCTAAAATTATCCCTCATAGAAGGTGGACAAAAGTATCTCAAAATCTCTTATTGAACTCCAACCATGTCATAGTGGCTATGTATGGCTGAATAGACCGTATAAACTAGTCTTATACTGTAATTTATACAGATAACTCTATAATCATTATCCTTTGATAATCAGTGTACCCTGTCCTGGTTCTAGCCTCAATAGTATTAATAAAATTCAAGGTATCTCCAGTACCATCAAATGAAACTCTTCCTACTCTGGAATATAACAAATCTGCATCTGCATCAGACATTCCTTGATTCCTTTATTGAAGCATTTGCTGCACTAAGGGCATAGCTTGATTAAGTGCAACTAGAGCTTGATTAATTCGTGCTATTCTAGCTGTAAATATTGTAGGGTCTATCTCTGGAGCTGCTGGCTCTGCTGATTATCGTGGCAATTACCTTAAAGCTGCTGCTCTTGGTCTACTCCTTCTTCTAACAGGTCAGGTAGGAGCTTCATCCTGAAAAGATTGCTCATCCTTATTATGGGCTGCTTCTGCAGCAGGAGCAGTTCATGCTCACCTCATTCTGACAAGAAATAAGGATAGGGAATTCAAAACATAATAAAAATATCCTATTACATAAACTAATTCTAGAAGCAACGATAATAACAATTGACAATTTTCAACCTAATCACCACAGTAGTCATAATAAAGACAGACATAACTACTTAGAAGAGATGCAATTAATCCAATAACTCTGATACCAACTTTGTCACGACCCGAACCCAATGAACATGACCGGCACTAGGGAATGGGAAAGCTATATGCTTCCAAAACCCATAGTAAGCCTTAATAAAAATTTGAACAAAATTTTGGCAGAGTTTCCCCTAAAATAGAGTAAACTCAAAACCTAAAAAGCAAAGATATACTTCCAAATAATATCTCAACCAATAATACTCCAACATTCATCAATTATACATTACAAGACTAATATTTAGGATCACAATATCATGATAATAAGCTACTGCAGTGTCTAAAGTACAAATATATAATACATATAATGTCAACAAAACCTACATAATATAGCCGGAGGAGAATAAGGCCGGCGTAGCAGAGAGGCGCAACTATCAGATTGAAGAAATCCTAAAAAATAAATTAAAGGGAGTCAGACCTCACTGAATGAATTAATATTATAAAATGTACATTAAAAATTAAACTTTATTGTTTATAAATTTTAAACTTATTAAATGAATAAATACTTAAAATTCTCCTTTATAAAACATCTTTATAAGACCCATAAATCTCTTTATACAACATTCTTTGTTCAAAAATTAATAATTTGAATAATATCTTTAATGGAAATCATGGTAGAACCCTAAACCTCAAATCTAACAATTGATGTCCCGAGAGAACAAGCTCAACCGAGTTACATCACAACTCTGGCCCGAGAGAACAAGCTCCACCGAGCCCAATCCACATACTACCCGAGAGAACAAGCTCCACCGAGCTTAACTCATAACATTGTCCAAGAGATCAATCTCTACCGAGCCAAATACATAACACTACCCGAGAGATCAAGCTCCATCGAGCCTAAACCAAAATATAACATATCCAAGATTTTACCAGTGTGTACATAGTCCTGGTGACACCCACTAGGTAGCTCGTTCTACCATTTTCTCTAAAATATTTATATAATAACATAATGAATCTAAAAATAATTTATATAAAATGTTCTAGTAATCAAACCTTTTAAATCACCATATTTATATATCTCCTACCTGCTATCCAAGATGTACAAATGATAATATTTTCATCATTAAAATAATAAATAAATAAACAAATATTATAGAATAGGATATAATATTTCATCAAATTTAAATACTTCGATTATGCATGAAAAATTCAATAATACATTTCATAATATTAACTCACAAGTATAGCGCACTGGACGACGTGTCCTCGTCTACCTAGTATCCACAGCTATAGCTCTAAAACTCTCTAGAATAGCAAATACATATTTAATATATAATTATCAATTAAATTCCTAATAATACTCTAAGAATTCTAGAAAAATTACTAAAAATCAAGGAATTATCCAAATTGACGTACGAACGCTTAATTTATGAGATTTGAGACTAGAAAATTAGTTTCGGCGAATTAAATGAATTTAAATAAGAATATAATATTTTTTCACCGAAACCATTCTGGAATTTTTATCTCATAAACCATAACGAATTTGGCTTAACTCTAGTTACGAAAATTAATCCTCACAATTTATGCTATTTAATAAAAATACAAATGAAATTTTAGAAGTTCATCACTGTTCATATCACAGCCAGTGAGTGGGGCCCGCCGGATTTCCTCGCCGAAAACATTATTTACACAATCCAAGTATACCAACATGCTCACAATATTCTGGAGAAGATAAATATACACCTAAATACAAATTTAACGGTTAAATTATTAGATCGGGTTAGAAATAAAAATTTACTATTAAAATTTTTGATAAATTCAAAATGGCAATATCCAGTCACGTAGTTGGTTTCAATAAACTTCTGACGATAAGAGGAACTCACTGGTAGTAGTGGTAGTATTGCCTGATAGTCACTGGAAAAAAAGATCCACCGCCGGAAGTAAGCTGCTGAATATTCAGAGGCTTGTCGTCAATTATTTAGACCTTCCTAAATATATCCGAGACTACCAGCATGTAGAGGACATTGAGAAGTATATGTGGTTAAATTTTTGTGTCGATCGGAGGTGATTTGACTGGTGAACGGAGAGGGAAAAATCATTGGGTGCTACAGTGCCAATTTAAGAGAAGTTCAGAGACTTAAATGAACTTCTGTAGCTTGTCTTTATATAGACAAAGAGACTGACAAATTACCACTCTGATACCTATATTTTTGGTAAAAATTCATATCAGTTCTTCCTCTTTAATTCTTACAAAAAGATCCCAATAATTAAATGGTTTAACTCCAAAACCGCATATAATTTTTGGCACTTAAATGAGTTAACTCTAAAACTGCATATAATTGCTAACAATTAAATGAGTTAACTCCCAACCTGATATAATATAATATATATATATATATATATATAACAACATCAATAATAACAAGAATAATAATATTTAAAATAACAAGAAATTAATAATAATAATAATAATACTAACAAAAATTCAGGTTATTACATTATAGATATTTATAGAGATTTATCCCCATGACATCCATTCCACCTCTTAATGAAATGGACATATTACCTAATAACCCCTAACTTTATACTGTGACAATCTAATCCCAACTTTCCATACAATTAGGTCTCTCTCTACAATCACACACACTTATAAACTTAAATTAAGTCCATTACTCTCCCATGTATAAAAGACAATGTATACGTCAGAAATACGTATACTAGAGGGCGGGTGTAACATCCGTGTCCTGGATTACTGTTCATTAATGTAATTAAGCATATGTATTACTGTTCAGTAATTAAATTTGATGATTTAAGAGTTATTTGCCACTATTCTGAAATATGCTTTGCAGTTTGATTCTTTAGTAATTAAGTCAATAATTGATATCGAATAAGCATGTGGCATGAAATTGACATTGATAAGGCATTCTAGTGTTTTGAGATAAGCACTTAATGAGGACAAGTTATAAGACATCAAAGTTTGATGTTATTAGAGAAGGTTTAAGGACGAAATTGAAAGAAACAAAAGAAGAGGGATTAAGAAGTAATAAAGGGTGGATAAGTATAGAATTGGATAAGAAATGAAAGGAAGAAGTAAAGCTTCTGCAGCAGAGGAAAAACAAAGAGAAAGAAACGGGAGAAGGGAGAAAGAAAAGAGAAGAAAAGGAAGAGAAAGAGAAAGGATTTGTCTGAAGTTTCAAGAAGCAAACAACATCAACAAACAGAAGAAGGATTCGGCTGGAGAAAACA
>CATIWO010227053.1:0-12546 GCA_949673435.1 Macaranga tanarius | reverse complement strand
ATAATACATCAACTTATCAATAATTGATTATAAACATTATAATTTATAATACATCATAAAAAATTTAAAATAATAATTATTTGTAAAATTTTTGAAATATACATACTCACACAAACACACAAATATATATATATATATATATATATATATATATATATCTAGTAAATTATTGGTTCTGCTTTCGGTTCTTCGGTTCAGAGCAATTCGGGATAGTTCGGTTCGGTTCTCGATTCGGAGAACTCATTATCTCCAGACCCGCCCTGGAAAAAAGTTTTGGGACAGTTCAGTTCGGAGAAAGTCAAACGGTCAATGGATATTTTCGGTTCTGGAGATTTTTAGTTCAGTTTTTCAGGACAGTTCGGGTTCTCTGCGACCCGCGCTCAGCCCTAGATGTGATCACCAAGTTTAAAGTTTATGAGACATTAAGAGATGCAAGGATGGAAAATTTGATGGTCGTAATAGAGGAGCTGAAACAGTTGATCTCTTAAAGAAAAGGAACTAAGGCATCGACAGAACCATCTGTTGAGATCATAGTTCTAGAGACTTCGTCTTCAAATGCATCTGACTAAGGGAGTTTTCTTTCCCCTTTATTTTTCTATTTTTGTTTTTATTTATGTTTTACATTTTTGTGTGTTGTTGCATGAATAAAAGACCTTTCACTTGAGTTTTTGAGCCTATTTGTGCTAGGAGTTAGTATCGTTAGGTGTATTTTTCTTGAGTAAGTGTGTTAATCTCCTTTTAATACTTGGTTTGGATTATTAAGTTAGAGGAATAATTTGTGATTAAGAATTTTTAAATTTTAATGAACTTAATGCCTACTCCTTCATTGAGTGATTGAAATAGTGTGCTTAATAGTTGAGAAAGATGTTTATAGAAATATAAATATTTCATGCAGTTCATATGTGTAAAGGCACTTAATAAAAAATAAATAAGTTCCTTAAATGAGATAGAGTGTAAAACGCACTCGTGTATATACTCCAATGCTCCATAATGGGTATGAGTATTCAAAGGACTTTGTTGAGGTATCCATATTGAGTAATATAGAAAAGTGAGGGATACTACGATAAAAAAATTCCTAGGAATAAATTGTGTACCTTTTAAGTGTTATTAATAAAAGAACTACTTGATTGTTAGTATTTCATACCTACTTTCATTTTTTTTGGCTGTTAATCATGCTTTTTCATGAATTCAATGAGGGAGTTTGCTTTTCACTTGGTAATTGTTACGTTCTTGATTATGAGTTATTGTTTTGATTTTCAGTTTTTAAACTTTGTATTAAGGGGAGATTAGGATGGTTCTTCAATTTAAAAACTACTCATACTATTAGCTCTTTGTATAAATAGGTTGTTCTCTTATTTTTGTTTGAGGACAAGAAAAGGCTCAAGTGTGGGGGAATTTGATAAGTATGAAATATGCATATGTTGAGCACTCTATTTTGTTGCATATTAAGTTTACAAATGCATTGTTTAGTTAGTTTTTAGTTAATTTAGTTAGTTTTGTTATTTTATTTTAATTTAAGTACTTTTGTGTTAAATAGGTAATTTTTATTTAGTTTGTGGTTGTAGGATGCATTTGAGAAGAGATGGAGATAGTACTTGAAGATAAAGATAAGATTGAAGCTTAAAGTTGGAAGTTATCCTCACATCAGGGCACATGGCCATACGCACGCCCATGTGTGGAGTGGCATGCCCATGCACTTGCCCGTGCCTAAATTGAGGAAGAGACAGTCACAGAGCACATGCACATGCGCAGGGCTATGCCTAATTTCAAGATTTCAGAGTTATTTTGATGTATGGGCATGTCCAATTGTTATGTACCTATGCATGATGATGTGGCAGCCAATCAAAAGTGGATTTTAAGCTGGAGTTTAGATAGATAGAAGCTCATCTTTTAAGCCTATGTTTAGATAGAGTTTGAGGGTGTTTAAATGACCTTTTTCATTAGGAAACTAGGTCCTTTAAATAGAACCATTTGTTTTTCATTTAGGGTTAGCTAGTTTTTAGTTTTAGTTCTGGTTTTAGTTTTCTATTCTCTTTGTTCTTCAGAATACATTTTTTGTTTTCATTTTATTTTGCTTAGTAGAGGAGATACTTGGCTTGAAGTTAGAAGAGCAAGGCTTCCTTACATCATTTGGAAGGAGGTTTTTCTTGTATCACTATTTTTATTTAATTGTTATTATGTTTAGAATGGTTTTCGTTTCTTCTTTATTTTCTTTTAGCTTTAACATGAGTAGCTAGATCCTTTTTAGGGTTCTTATTCAGAATTGACTATGTGCTTATTGTAATTTATATTAGGTTTCTAGATCTAATTCATTAGTTGTTATTATGCTTAATGTTATTTTAGAACTAATCACCCTAGAATTGATTGACACTATAGGCTTAATCGAGAGATAGGTTCTATAGGATTTGACAATGACCTATTGATTGCTTAATTAGTTGAGAGATAATTATATGGATTAATATTGATTAAATATTGTGTTTAAAATTGGAAATAAAAGGCATTGGGTTGGTGAGAGCCAGCAAGCTTAGTGTTAATTGATCTCTAATTAATGATAGGTTTATCTAAGAGGAAAATCTATAGTTTCTAAGATCCCTTCAAAATGAATTAAAAATAGTTAAACCTAATTGGTTAATCAATCTTTTGAGATGGTCTAATTGAGAATAAGAACCATAGCTTTTAATATTTGTTTGAATTTGAATTTGAATTTTGTTTGTTTTGATTTTAGTTTTTTAAAGAAATCTGAACTCTATTTCGTTATTTGAGAAAACAAATATAGTTAGTATTGCAGTATTCAATTCATAATCTCTGTGGGATGATATCTTTATTTACTACTTGATACGATTCTGTGCACTTGCAAATTTTACACACATCAACCACCTCTAGTTCTTGCCATCTTTTGAAATTCAAAATTAATATACTTCAATGATTATGGCCATCAAAACTCATATCATCTCTAATATCCACCAAATTCAATATTTCTTACTATTTACAGAACCTAATAACCAGGTTTTGATACCAATTAATGTAACACCCCTCCCTACAATACCACCACCAGAATATCCATTTGGCAGTGGTATGAATAGAAAGAGATATTACCTAAAGACTATCAGAAAGAATCTCTTAACAAAAAATATTGTAAAATGATAACACCAAAATTTAGTTATAAATAAACCATGATTATTACATCTCCAAGAAATTTATTTGATGGTAATTGACCTGCTACAATTTAGCAAATATATTTATATATTCTTATACACTTAAATACATTGGTGTCGCCATACCATACATCAACATTTTAATATAACTCTGAGAGTACTGGTTATTATACAATTGACTTCAAAATAAAACAACATAACTGGCTCTAGTAACCCTCTCTCAACTTATAGAGATCTCCACCTTAGCCACCTCATAAATTATCGTGGTCCACTACACTGCCATCTCTCAACTACTAGCTAAACAGTTACTATTCACCTATACTAAAAATTTTAAAATACAAAGAATATGAGTAATTTTGTAAGGAAATCACGCAGTGAGTGAATGGAAATAACCATGAAACTCAACCATGAAGGATCTCTTAATCCACGATCTAATAATTAAAGAAATAATAAATAAATAAAACTTTTAAAAAAATAATATTCAAGTGATTTCTAAGATCCAAAAATGAATGCATTAAGGCACTCTTTCAAAATCACCCATCAAGATTTTCTTTTCATTATGTAATATAATAGAGGCTTAATCATTACATAAAATAAAATAACTCACTACAATAAATTCTCATAGCATCATAACCGAGCTCATTGCAAGAGCATTATTAAAGTAAACTATACATATATTACTGTGATATCAAACATAGTGTGATCCAACACTATATTAAACACTAAGCGAATAAGTCAGTATACATATGAATGCTCAAGTGTGATCAATATTTAAACCAATAATAACTTGAATGCCAAATCCAAATTAATATGTATATCTAGTCCTAGGCAACATCTATATATATACATCGGATATGGTCTTAAATTTATGAGGTAGAATGTGCACCCGGCTCCTGGCAATGACTATCTATACTACCAACTTATGTCTATAAGGTAACATGTGCCTCAGCCCCCGGTAGTGGCTATACATACTTACCAACTTGAATCTATAAGGTAACATGTGTACCCGGCTCCTGGCATCGGTTATGCATATTTACCAACTTATATCTATATGGTAACATGTGCATCCAGCCCCTGGCATCAACTATACATATTTACCAACTATATCTATATTGTAACATGTGCATCCAAACATGGCATCGTCTATGCACATTTACCAACTACATCTACAAAGTAGCATGTACATCTTGCTCGTAGCATCGGCTATACACACTAACCTAACCATATATCCAGGCAACGGTTATACACACTTACCAATCCTGCCATGTCCCACATATGGTATTACTACTCTTAGTGCCATATGCACTTAGTATTATATCATTCTCATGTTGAATGTCATTAGAGCATTTTACATCTTTAGTCTCTATATCGGAGACTT
The DNA here is from genome assembly GCA_949673435.1 of Macaranga tanarius. Taxonomy (NCBI): domain Eukaryota; kingdom Viridiplantae; phylum Streptophyta; class Magnoliopsida; order Malpighiales; family Euphorbiaceae; genus Macaranga; species Macaranga tanarius. The sequence goes on along the minus strand of CATIWO010227053.1, from coordinate 8,013 downwards.
GAATACTTTCCATTTTCACTTTAAAATTTAGTTGTTATCATGCTTTATGATTGATAACTTAAAAACCTTAACTTTGTAACGTTTAAGTTGATTAAGATTTGATATTCTTTGTATTCATTATCAAGTTTAAGGATTAAGCTTTCTAACTACCTTTTTTCTACGAGAAATAGGGATCCACACCAACCCCAAGTTCACTTATTAAACTCAGTCATATAGTTACATCTATCTATAACTCCATCATATGTATCTTTGATAAAATATGTCTTATTTAGCCTATTTCAAATCAATTTAAGTGACTTTAGTATTTATATGTGTGTTAACATGCTTCTGGTTAAGGTTAGATTGAAAAATTTTACATTTAAGCCCATTTTTCACCTGTACTGGTCACAAAGGTGCCTCCTTAGTGCCACTGAGGTGCCTTCTTAGTAATGAGGTACTGAGGTGCCTCTATAGTAAACTGAGACACGTCCCCAGTGTACTGAGACAGCACCTCAGTATCAGGCATCATCTGTTCGACCTACAGAGGCCTTCTGCACCTGAAAATGATAGAAATTCGACCAAAAATCTAAAATTTCACCACCAATTGATTAATAAACTACCATAACACATATTTTAACTCTTCTATCACATCTATAACATAATAATATGTGTATTATACTTGAAATCATATTTCAAAACAGAAATTTCTATACAAACATCTAAAAACTACAACATCTTAAATTAAAACTAAGAAAACAACTAAAAAGAAATCCACTCACAAGATTATAGCTCTGAAATCTCTGAATTCTTTGAAGTTACAAACCCTAGCTATAGTGTCTTCTCCCCTTTTTCTTCTTCTTCTTCTTTCCGCAGCTCCTTCCTCTCTTCTTTCTTTCATTTCCTATGGTTTTACGCAGCTTCTTTTTTTTTTTTAAATTCTATAATTATTTACTCATTATCTTATAAATCCTCATATAATCTTTTTCTTTTAATTTAGTCCTTGATTACTTTTAATTTCATCTCATCTTTAAACTTGATTTTATTCTCATTAAATCATTCCTTATCAAATTTACTCAAAATAATAATACCCATTTATCTTCGATTCACCCTTTCATTCTATTAAATTATTTTTGAGGGCACAGATGTTACATACTGTGTAGACAACCTCTTTTACATGAAATGTTTCATTAGTTCCCAATGCGAGAATTCATGCATGGTTGTTACCATTATTTCTTAGCACAATTTGATTGCCTTAAATTTTGTAAATTCAAGGATGAAATCTAAGGGGTCTTTTTAAGATAGGTAGAAGAAACATGCCATAAGGAAATATCTTCTTCTCAAGAGAATATTCAAGCATTAACACAAATACAAGTAGATGCATCAGAAGAAAGTATCTTTTTTTCAAAGGGAGATTCACCCATTTGGTCATATAGATAGAAATACTTCAACTAGAAAAGATTTCCATTTTTAAGAGGATATCCACCCATTAATTTACATAAAGCCTAATAAATAACAGATTTTGATAGCCAAATAAAGCAAATATTCACTACTTGGTCAGATAAGATTCCTGTATAGATGTTCCCTGGTAATAATTTCTCTCCAATTGGTGTTATCTAATAGGAAAGTCTGCTTGGTATTCGTCTACTTTAAGGTATCTGTATAGTACAAATAGAGATTTTCCCAACTGAGCTTACCTACATAGGGCTTATACTCTCTTTAGCCTTTTTAAAAAAGGAAGAATTTGTAAACTCCTCATTGTATTTATATGTAACCTTGATGGTACATAAGGCATCATTTTACTTGATATACTTTTCTACTCTATCCATAAGGGTTGCAAGATTTGTTAGTATATTTTTGGACAAGGAATTAAAGAAAGGTAGATTGTTAGTGCATTTTATGATTGCTTTAATAACCCTCAATAGCTCGAGAGTGTTCTAAATTAGAAATATTGAGAGCCTCCATATTGAACCAGCCACATATTCTCTCAAACTTTCACCCTTATTCTGAATGATAGACCTTAAATATGAAGCGTCTCTTAGTGCAAGGATACTAGCAAGGAATCTACTAATAAACTACTAGCTAAAATTAGAAAAGAAGTGAATACAATTGGGAGCCAAGTTATTAAACTACGTTTGGGCAACCTCCACAAGGGTAGTAGGGAATATCTTATAGAGAGTGGCATCCGATTGAGTATTAAATTCAACAATTGTCTTGAATTTAATAATATAATCTCTAAGATTTAATGTACCATCATATAAGGAAAAAGTGGGCAGTTTGAACTTCTTGGGTATAGGCTCCTTTTGAGTCACCTTAGAGAAGGGCCATTGGGGATTTACCACATGGTCAGACAACTTACTGCTACTGGCTTTTTTACTTTTCCACTCAAGAAATTCTTCAAATTCCTTTTCTAACTTGCTGAGGTATGATGAAGAGTGATATATGGTTTTCACTTTTAGGAAATACTGCTTGGGAATGTCTATATAAGAATATGAAACTCATCTTCCCCTGTGGCTCCTATGATATTGACGTTCACGGGAAAGAGACCACCTTTTGATTTCTTCTCTTATAGTGTGAGTTTCAGTTCATTCATTTCTTCACCTCCGTTTCTGCTTAGAAGGCAACCCCAATTGTCGATCTTGCTTAGAAACCTCTAGATAGTACCTATCATCTTCTCAATAAGTGGGTGAGCCCATAAGGAGCCAGGGGCTGGTCTCATCCATTTTTTCATTATCTCAAATATACAGTCTCCTATATAGCATTTTAAGTGTTTCTATATAGGAATTAGTAAGATTAGCTTTTATTTCCTCTTATCTCTTTAAAGTATTGCCCAAATAATCTACTTTTTCCATCAGCTCCTTAAAGAACTCAGTTGGTACATCCATTATTTATGGCTGTTTGGAACTCATTTTAGAAATTTTTTTAACTTATTTATTCTCTACTAATTCATGCCTTCGTCTAATAGATGCATTTGATCCTACTATTATATGAAATCATAATTACTTTTTTCAAAAATAAGAGAAATGCAGTAATAACAATAATAACCCAATATTTCTTGCACAACACACAGTAAAATAGGTATTTAATATTTCTATAAATTTCTCTTTAGGTTTCAATGAAAATAATAAAATAAATAAAGAGAAAGCAAAGGTATGGATTGTGAAATTTACTTTGATTTTTGGAGAAAATACAATGACAAGGACGAAGAGAGAGGTTCCAATGGAAAAAGGATAACCTTTTAAGTAACAAAGATCATCTTTACTCTAATAAATGGCGCTAAATGATAGTTCTCCAAACTTTCTTAATTTCAACCTTTAAATGTAGAATCTATCAAGACAAAGAAGAGTGAGTTAAGAAAGCTTTAGTTTACCCAAAGCCTATTTGATGCTTAAGTCAGTTGAAATTTTGAGATCACAGAAATGAGCAAAGTATTGTGAAGAAATGAATCATTTATATGGTTGAAATAGTGAAATCATAGAAGAATATAAAGAAAAAGAAGAAGAAAAGAAGAAAAAAAGAAGAAGAAGAATGATGGTCTTGAGTCTAAAGATAAACTTACATATCCACATAGAGAAGAAGCTTTATATAGTGTAATTAAGTGAAGGTTTTAGTGGAGTTCTAGGAATCTCATTGGCTAATGTCTCCTATAGTAACAACATTTTAAAGGCAATTTAATATGATTTGTATAAAGTGATGGTTAATCAACTCTTTCGTGATTGATGGAGGCAGCAATTAATGTTATTAGAGTGACCATATGTGAACTTCTAGAGTAGGAGAATGTTTACGAACTGGAAATTCACAATTAGGCATTCTATTTAAAACTTTATTGAGTTTTATTATGTTTATCCATGTTGACTCAAAATCCTTGAAGTTGAAAAATTAACAAGTCAACAAGGTGTGACATGATATGCCAAACTAATTTGACTTCTACATGTCAACTCATTAATGGGTATTTTTTCATATATCATCAGGAACTAACCCTCTTCTACAATAGTTTAATGAGAACTTACCTTAATTTTAGACATACCTACAAGGCTACAACACCTTATACCTCTTCCTTCTCAGGCTCGCCAACTAAACCCCACCCAATGCCCACACGTTCACTTCCCTTCTTAAAGTTACCACACTCTCCTTTCCCTCTACATGACTTTCCTTTTATGCCCAGATTATTAAATGTGATGCTTTATATGATCCTTTCGTACAAACCTTATTGTTTACATTTTACTCATAGATCGGACACTTATTTAATGCACATAAATGTTTGATGAAATTCTTCACCCCTAGACTATTGAATATAATGTGATGATTGATGCTTATGTGAACAATAATGACATGGGCTTTGCTCTGTTGCTATTTAAAAGAATCCCCAAGCTAGATGTTGTCTTATGGACTAGTGTTATCAATGGGTTTTCAAAGAATGGATATTTTAGTGAGGTAGTTATATTCTTTAGGGCACTGATTGCACATGAAGATGTGATGATCGATTTAATTAAGCCAAATGAAGCAACTTATGTTAGTGTATTGTTGTCTTATGCTAGTTTAGATAAAGGTGGAGCTCTCTATATCTAGGAAATCAAATACATGGGTATATTATTAGAAATGAGGTTGCTTTGATTATTTTTATAAGAACGATATTGGTTGATTTTTATGGGAAAGTTAGTTGTTTAGATAATGCAACTAATATTTTTAACAATATGGTGGATAAAAAGATATGTTCATGGAATGCAATGATTTTTTCTCTAGCTAATAATAGAAGAGAAAAACAAGTTTTAGCCATGTTTAACAAGATGAAGGAAAGGATCTAAGCCCCAATTGGTTTACTTTTGTTACTGTGCTTATTGCTTGTGCTTGTGCGAAGCTTGTAAAGTTTGGTATGAGGTTATTTTCAATCAGTATGGAGTTACTTTAGTGTAAAACCAATAATGGAGCATTATGGATGTATGGTTTATCTTTTAGGCAGAGCAGGGTTATTGAAGGAAGCAAGTGAAATTATTAAGGGTATGTCATTTGAGCCTGATTATTCAGTTTTGGGTGCACTTTTAAGTGCTTGTAACATTCATGGAGCAGTGGAGCTTGGAAATGAAATGGGTAGGAGGTTACTCCAATTGCAGCCATTGCATTATGGGCTATTTGTTTTATCATCTAACATTAATACTGGGGTGGAGAAATGGAGTGTTATTGCTAATATTAGAAAAGCAATGGTAGAGAGTGGGATTAGAAAATTTTTTGCCTATAGTTTGATTAATTTATGGAAAGAAATAAATTTATTTGAATTATGATTTGGAGTTTCTTTCTAAATGATTTATATATGTTCCAATTCAAATACTGGATGGGTCTATTTCTAAAGGGACAATCTAATAGTAAAGACTTAGTAGACAGGAGGCAATCCCTTTGTATCTCATTCAATATTGCAGTAAAAAACCAAAATTAAATATTGCTCCTGCTAGAGTAGGAGGAAAAAATTGTTTAAATCTAACTACTTAGTGTATGTATGTATATTCCTACCTATTCTCTCATCCCTCTCTCTCTCTTTCTCTCTCTCTCTCTGTTAGTTCTTTATCTCTTTTAGTTTTTCATGGTTTTAGGTGGATTCTTTGGCCATTATTTTTGCCAAAAACCTCCTTTTTTTTGGTTTTTAATATTATAAATAAATAATCTTTCAGATTTAATCTAAAAATAGTGTGGGTTTAATCTTATTTTATGGTTATTTTGGTTATTTTGGTTATTTTGAGTATTTTTATTGTTAAATGTAAGTTATATTTGAATGAGAAATCATAGAGAACCAAATTTAAACTCAAACTTCAAGTTTAATGTGTTATTTGTCTTCAGGTGCCTCTCCCTCTTTACATATAGAAGTATAACTATGTGTATCCCTCTTTCTCATGGAGCTGAGTACACATTAGGTTCATAGAAGGTACCCACGTCTAGTTTGGTTATTGAGCTCTTGAGGTTATTTTATCATAAATTTCTTAGACTATTTATTTTAGTCTTTATATCTAATTTTAGTTAATAGATATGATTGAATTTATTGTTACATTTCTTTTATAATTTCATGTATTTCTCCTAATTTTAATGAGATCCTTAACTGTTATTCAAAAAAAAGTGTATATGAAAGAGGAAGCTGTATGAAGCTTCAGACGAGATTGTGCGAGCCTTCGGTTTGAATAGCCGCGAGACGAAGCTATCCTATGCTTATCAATCGAGTGTTGTTTTTTGGAAATGTTTGCCTCCTAATTGGGTTAAATTAAACACTGATGGTTACAGCAAAGGCAATCCGCGCCTGACAGGAGGTGGAGGTGTAATCAGAGATCCCAATGGCCTGTGGTTTGGTGGTTTTTCCATGAAGATTGGATTTCGTAATGCAGCTAAAGCTGAGCTGTGGGTTGTTATTCAAGGCCTGCAAGTAGCATGGAGGAAAGGTTTCAAGTAGGTTCAGCTAGAGATTGACTCTAGTAATGTGTATAGCTGGTTGAAAGGCGAGGACACTAGCACCTCTCTTCATGCTAATCTTGTGTTTAGTTGCAAGCAATTGTTACAGCAATAGTAGGCAGTGGAGATAAGCCATATGATTCGAGAAGACAATCAGGTTTCAGATTAGTTGGCTAACCAAAGAGTTCAACAGTCTAGCAGATTAGTTGAGTTGGAGTTTCCCCATGTGGGGCTTAGCTTGATCTTGATGAGTGATAGTGTGGGTATTCCTTGGGTTAGAACTTAGGAGTTGTATTTAAGTAATCTTTGTGGGGTTTCCCCTCTCTTGTATCAAAAAAAATATTTTAAGACTTTTACAACAATACATTATGGGGTAATCCTTTTTGTTGCAAGTTGTGACGCAATTGTGCGTCACAACTTGCGATAAAAAAAAAAAAAAGGATTACCCTTACAGGAAAAAAAAATCAAAATGCTACTCTGTATCATGAGGGGGCATTTTGGGAAAACTTTTTGCGATGGGCATCACAACATCATTGTCCTACATTTTCATGACACTCTCTGTGTTAGAGTCAGCAGTTCGATGAGTCAATGTTTTAGAATTAAAAAATATATTAAATATTATTATAATAATATTAAAAAATTCAACCATGATAATTTAAAATAAATTTCTATCATTTTGATTAATGAAATAATAAATAATATAAAAATAAAAATTGAATCATTATAATTAATAAAATAATAAATAAAATAATTTTAAAAAATTCATAGAATTAGTAAAAAAAATTTATTTAATTAAAATAAAATAAAAAATTGATTATGAACAATTAATAAAATAAAATAAAAAGTAATATTTAAATTTTTAAATATTTAGTTTAATAAGTGAAAATCAATTTTTTCTAATAAAATTTTAAAAAATATAATTAAAGTGAAAAAATGAAATATAATGTAAAAAGAAAGTACTTAAATTAATTTATTGTATAAAATTTCTCACATAAACATTTTAATATGTAAAATATATTTTCTATTTTTTTACCAATTCAAATATTTAATTAAATAAAAAATTTTGAATTAACAATAAATTAAATGATCTTAGTGAAAATGCATCATTATAAAGAGTCATTTTTTAGTATCAATATGTTTATCTATAGAAACATAATTAGAAGTTATTAGATTAATCCTTATTTAATTATAGTAATTATTATAATAATCTTTAATTTAATTAAAGTAAACAATAATTTTTTAATTTAAATTTTATAAAAAAAAATTCATTTGTACATATATACATATGTATGTGTACACACAAATTTCTTGTAAGAAAAATCACACAAGAAAATTTAGGAACAAATTGAAAACTTTATTGAATTTAAGAAAAGTGGAGTACAATCTCTAATATTATTCTTATTACAAAGAATATGGATCCTCTGATTCGAATCTCATAATAACCACGCGCTTCAAGGGCTTTATAGCTTGATCTTGAAACAATTTGATGAAAAGTTGATAAAGAACACCTTGATGATCTTGTAGAGAATTTGAGTTGTAATTTGGGCAGAGGTTTGATGCTTATGTTATGTATGATTTGAAGCATGGGAGGCACTTTTATTTATAGGC
>CATIWO010227016.1:0-12626 GCA_949673435.1 Macaranga tanarius | reverse complement strand
TGCTTGGTTTGATGTTGTGGTGCATTGCATATGTATGTGGTTTGTGAGATGAATATGAAGGTGCATGGCATATAGGTGTGTTCTAGAAAGAATTTTGTTTTCTTTCTTATTGGAACACGTGTCAGATGGGTTTGAGGCCACATGTTGCGGGTCTCACATCTTTAACCACAGTTATGCTTTCCGTACTAATGTGAGCCAAACTACCTGAAGATTTTCTACTTAAGGCATCTGCTACCACATTAGCTTTCCCTGGATGATACTGAATAGAACAATCATAATCCTTTAACAGTTCCATCCATCTCCTCTGCCTCAGATTTAATTCTCTCTGTTGGAAAATATATTTCAAACTCTTATGATCTATAAAGATCTCACAGGTCGCTCCATACAAATAATGCCTCCAAAATTTTAATGCAAAAATCACTGCTGCCATCTCCAAATCATGAGTGGGGTAGTTTTGCTCGTGTTTCTTCAATTGTCTAGAAGCATAAATAATTACCCTTCCATTTTGCATCAAAACACACCCCAAACCAACTATGGAAGCATCACAATACACTGTAAAACCTTAATTACCCGAAGGTAAAACTAACACTTGTGCTGTGGTCAAACACTCCTTAATCTTCTGAAAGCTATTTTCATACGCGTTTGACCAAATGAACTTAGCATTCTTTTGGGTCAATGGGACTGCTATCTTCGAAAAGTCTTGAACAAGTCTTCAATAGTACCCTGATAAACCCAAAAAACTTCGTATCTCAGTGATTGACTTAGGCCTTTCCTAGTTCATAACTGCTTCAACCTTTCTCGGATCTACTTGTATTCCATCCTTGGACATAATATGTCCTAGGAATGCCACACTTTCTAACCAAACTTCATATTTAGAGAACTTAGCACAAAGCTGATGTTCCCTCAATGTTTGCAAAATCATCCTCAAGTGATAAGCATGCTCTTCCTTTGATCTCGAATATACCAAAATGTCATCAATAAATACAATGACAAAATGATCTAAGAAAGGCTTAAAGACCCGATTCATTAGATCCATAAAAGCTGCCGGACCATTAGTAAGGCCAAACAACATCACTAAAAAGTCATAATGACTATACCGTATTCGGAAAGCAGTCTTAGGTATATCCTCCCTTCTAATCCTCTACCGATGATATCCCGACCTTAGGTTGATTTTAGAAAAATATTTAGCACCTTGCAATTGGTCAAACAAATCGTCAATTCGAGGAAGAGGGTATTTGTTACATATAGTCACCTTATTTAACTGCCGATAATCAATACACAACCGAAGTGAACCATCCTTCTTCTTCACAAACAGGACTGGTGCACCCCATGGTGATGTACTAGCTATGATGCACAGACACCTCTATCAAGAGCCGTATCCCGTTTCGGACACCGACACATTTCAAAAACTTATTGAAAATGTTTCGGGACCGTTTCTGTAAATAAGATAAAGTTTTGGGCCCGTTTTCCAAAATAAACCGAAATTAGATGTTGGATTTCTTGAGTTTGCTAACCTCTTATTAGATGAACCGGAATTAGAGACAATATTTTTCAATGAAGATGTCAATGAGAAGGTGTAATCTTTTATAAATTGATGTGTAATATTTTATAAATTGATGTGTAGAATATTTTAGACGGATAATTGTTTATTTATGATTATTGAGAAATTATATATTATTAAGGGTGTTATTATTTTATTTATAAATATAGGATAAAATGAACATTTGTTGATTTTGAGTTGTAAAAGAATGTTATCATTAACCATGAAAAATACACTTTTAAATTGAACTTAATTTATAATTTATATAAATTAAATTTTATAATTTTTTATATTTATAAATTTATCCCTATATTTTTAATATTTATACATTGACCCTATATTTTTAATATTTATACATTGACTCCTATATTTTTAATATTTATAAATTGACCCCGGTGTCCCCATTTCCTATATTTTTGAGAAAAGTCGTTTCCCTGTGTCCATTTTTCTGTTTCCCGTTTCTCCATTTTTCGTGTCCGTGCTACCTAGTATACTAGGTCTGATGAAGCCCTTATCAAGCAATTCTTGAAGTTGCTCTTTCAACTCTTTTAATTCTACAGGCGCCATCCTATAAGATGGCATAGATATAGGATTAGTACCAGGAACCAAATCAATGCATAATTCAATCTCCCTATCAAGTGGTACCCCTGGTAACTCCTCAGGAAACACATATGGAAACTCTCTCATTACTGAGATATCCTGTACATTACTAGACTCCATCAAAAGATCTTTAACTGATGCCAAGTATCCCTGACATCCACGCCTAAGCAACTTTCTTGCTGCAATGGCAGAAATCAAGTTAGGTGGAATGGCTTACCTGTCTCCCACAAAGCAAAACTCTGTATCACCCAGAATCCGAAACACTACTTTCTTCTCTCGACAATTTAGGGTGGCATAATGATTTGCTAATCAATCCATACTTAAAATGACATAAAAACCTAAAACTGGTAACACTATCAAGTTTGCTACCAATTCCCTTCCTTTAACTACCACAGGACAAGAATGAAAAATCAACCTCACCTCCACAGAATCACCAAGCGGTGTATCAACATACATGGGTTCATACATCTCTTCTAAAAGAACACCAAGTTTTAATGCAAATACTGGAGACATAAATGAATGCGTGGTACCAGGATCAAGTAATACTCTAGCTTCAAGGTTGTTGACTAAAAGTTTACCTGAAACCATTGTATTGGATGCCCATGCATCATGAGGTATGAGTGTAAAAACTCTAGCATGGCCATGCCCAGCCTGCTGAGAACTAGAAGCCTGATTCTGCCCTCGACTTCTAGATCTACCCCCAAACTATCTTCCACCAAAACCACGGCCTCGCTGGCCACCATATTGATGACTGCTTTGTGACCCAGATGACGCTTGGAATCCTTGAGGCTACTGAAAGATAGGCTGCACTACACTAGCAGAGGACTGTTGGGGCATAGGCTATGGACACTCTGCCATTGGACAATCTCTGATCATGTGTCCAAACTGCCCACATCGAAAACAAGCTCCTGGAGAAATGTAATAAGGACCTTGATGAACTCTACCACACTGCTGACAGGCAGAAGAAGCTGAACCTGCACTACTATGTCCCGAACTCTGGCCACTACCACTGCTGGCTCCGGACCCATAAGTAGCACCCCTAAATGACCTTCGATTAGTCCTCCTATTGAATCGACCCCTCTAAGATCCACTACCTTGATCGTACCCAGGTATAAACCTCATTTATTGTTGTGAAGACTGTTGGGTACTAGAAGATCCTGCTATATACCTACTTTTCTAACCACCACTAAGGATAACACCCTAGTCAGTGAAAATTCTCTCTAACTGCCTTGCTCTATCTACCAGCTTAGGAAAACTGTCTCCACAACTCGTAGTCAGAGCAATGAATTCATACCCCAAGCCTAATACATACTGGTGGTTCTTCCTCATCTCATCATTTGAAATCCTTGGGGCAAACCAACTCAGCCTCACGAAATCAGTGGTATACTCATCCACTGTCTTACTGTCCCTACGCAGACTCATAAACTTCACTCTCAAAGCCTCTCTCACAGAAAAAGATAGGAAATAACCCGTGAACATCTGCCTGAACTACGGCCATGTCATAACCCCTATAAGTGGTAGAACATGCTCTCTATACCAGTCCTTTGCCACCTCTCGCATAGACATCTCAACAAGACCCACTAACTGTAGCTCTAGACATCCCAATACTCTACCCCTCATCTCCAATTGGTCTAGAAAATCTAATATCTCTTGGGGCTTAGTGCCATCAAACTCTAGGGGTGGAGTAAGCCTCACATAATAAACTGCCATGCGAGAAATCTCATATTGTTCTGGTGCCTGAGCAAGCTACTGTATTACCCTCTGTTGTTATTGTGTCATCATTTGCTGCATCATAATCATGGAATCTCTAATGGTTGTATTGTTGTCTTACATACTAGTCAGGAAAGCTTGCATATCAAAATTAGCCCGTGGCATATCTGGCTTAATTTCTACTACCTGCCTAGCCCTTCGGGCTCTGCATCTACCATGCCTCCCTGCGGTAGCATCAGGGGCAGGTGCCTTATCATGCACTGAGGCCTCATCCCGAGCCTCCTGCTCGACTCTAGCAAGAAATCGAGCTCTCCTATTCATTCTGAAAAGAGACACACAGACATATAAGTACAACCTAAAAGGACACATATAACTAATAGCAATGATGACATACAATGACGAAAAGGAATCCTAATTTTCTACAGTAACCACTAGAACAACACTTAAGGTCTTAAGGCACAAACCATTGCTCTGATACCACTTTTGTCATGACTCAAAATGGCACGTGAGACATGGAAGACTAAACCTCCACATCTAACGTAAGCCTGACAACACCATTTATATCCACCAATGCACGACAACAAAATCTCAAGATGCAGTATAAAATAACATATTAATTATAAAATCATCATTTAATATAAATATACATAACATTAAAACCAACCCTACGTTACTGCAGAAATCTAGATTAATTACAAATCCAAAATTTAAATAACATTACATTGACTACTTGAGGAGAAGAAAATGGGCAGTCCTAAATGGTCAAGGCTGAGAAGGAGGTTACTGACCTGAAAAATAATTGAGGGGAGTCAGACCTCATTGAGTAAGTTAATTATTAACTATAAGTTACCAATAGGAAATATTAATATAACAAAATGTACCTACAAATATGTATATGTCATAAAATGCTCAACATAAAATAAATCCCAAAAAAAAAATAACAATTAATAATTGTGGAGAGGAATAGCTGTAGAATTATAATATATATAATGATAATATATATAATAATAATATATTCTATATCTCAACGGCTGCGGGCGAAATCACACCAAGCGGACCAGCCTGTCCTAATAAAATATCCTAAGCCATAAGGCTCTCTCATCCAAATGATGGCTGCGGGTGTAACATCACCAAGTGGACCAGTCATACTTAATCGTTCCAATCACATATCAATAAATGTGTCCATGGCTGCGGGCGGAACCTCACCTAGCGGACTAGCCATGACCATAATCTCATGATCATCTCATATATCATATATCAATTTACATGTATATATATTTATATAACTGGTACCAGTGCGCACCTGGTCCTGATGAATACCCATCAGGTGGCAGGTTCTACAGCATCCATATCTACACAATCACAATCACAATCACACACAAAAATTCATATGTCATATCACATGATGTAAAAGCACATAAAATGCATATATATATATATATATATATAGTACTACTATAATAATAACAATAACAATAATAATAATAATAACAATAACAATAATAATAATAATAATAATAACAATAACAATAATAATAATAATAATAATTATGAAAATGCTTGATGCTTTCATGACTAGGCTTATATATATATATACTACTGATAACAGATGAGTGACATTAACTTACCTGACTGACGTGCAGTCCTAACTAGGTCTCTAGACGATGGTCCTGCTCCGGAAGAATCTATAATTAAAAATAATAAAATATTATCAGAACCTATTTCCTATTATCTAGAATTTCTAGAAAAGACTCCCAATTATGATTAACAACTAGAAGCACTGATTACGAGGAATTTACCAAAAATTTGGCTGAATCTTCCCTAAAATATGGACATCTCCCTACAAAAGTAGGGCCAATCCTACAGTAAAATAATTACACTTCTAACACAATCACAATTAGAGCTCAGTTACCTCTCAAACTACAATTAAACTTAATTGAGCCTCACAAATACTATTCACCAAATAAATATTTTATTTAACTCAATTATCATTCTAAATATTCAATCCATCACCAATAATCAACAATAAAATTATTAAACTAAGATTTACAGTCAGATAACTAAAAATTCTAACACCGATAATTTTTGGTATAAACCTTCCGAAATTTTTAATTCACAATGTAGGGAGAATTTGATAAAATCATCTAAACATATATTGATCCTCATCATTAATAGAATTTATTAAAAATATAATTAACTTTCCAACCACTGCCGGAATATTCCATCACCGTCGTCGGAATATTCTGCCGGTTGCCAGAAAATTGTCAAACCTATATCAATAGAAAGCTCTCATCCTATACTACATTCTTCCTAACTACAACAAAGCCTAATTCTAACTCTATAATACAGAATCGAAGCTCAAAGATCAAAAGCTTAAAACATAAATACCTCCAATAGAGGTGGCTGTCGGCGCTGATCAACAACAGAAGCGGAGAAAAAACATCACCTAGAGGTCGGTAAATGGAAGAGCAGTAGCATTGGTGGCCACCGGCGACAGCAGAGATGATGGCTCTTCTTCTCCTTCTTGACAGCTTAAACAAAATGAAGAAGAAGAGGAAGGGGAGGGGCTGCTGCTGCTAGCCAGACTGACGATGATGAGGGGCTACTGTTATGGTGGTGAAGTGGTGGCAGCGACCAAAAAAGGCAAGTGGCAGTGGAAGTTGGTGGTGGTGACGGGAAGAAAATGGAAAGGAAGAAAATGGAAGAGAAAAATAATAGAGGGAAAGAAGGAAATGATATAAGAAAAATATGAGTTTTTGTTTGTAAATAAAATAAATATACACATATATATTAAACATAGAAAAACTATTAACTTAGTCCTTCCTTGAAAATAATTTATCAAAATAAAACCCAAAGTTTAATTTAATCCACACAAATACACATACACATACACATATATAAATTATAGGGTGTTACAATTGTGTACTTTTATCTTTACAAAAATAGTTTTAGCGGTTCCATCCCTGTTAGATTTTTGGGCTCCATGGACTTTTAACATGCTCGGGTCTAACGGGCTTCGAGTGTTGGGCCTTCAATCACCAATTGGGCTTGCACTTCTCCAATTGGGCCTTCATGAGATTTATGGGGCTTCACTTTGGGTATGCCTTCCACCAAAATGGCCTAAGCTATTTTGAATTATAAGCCCTTTATTTCTTTCTTTTCTTTCCAATGTGGGATTGCTCCCACTTTCACTCTCCAACACTTCCCCTCAAGTGCAATTGGGCTTTACCCTCTTTGGGCCAGTTGTCACTTGCTTTCAACCTGGACTGATCCAAGCCTGGCCTCCTCTTTTTGGGCTCTATGGCTTTCTTCAGTCTCACTAATTGCCTCAAGCTTTCACACTGACTAATCCAGACCTGGCTCCCTTTCGGCTCTATGGTCTCTTTCAGTCCATCCATAGTCTAATAGGTCTTTCTACAATCATCCAAGTGTAACCTCCTTTAGGTCCATTCACTTGGGCTTCAACAGGCCTTCATTTGGTCCTTTTAAACATCCCGATGAGCCTCAGGATTGTCTTGGCCTGTTAGGGCACTCGTATGCTTTGACGAGTGGCTCTGATACTATGTTGGAATTTGGAAGTAAGAAAAGAAGAACTTAAACAGTAAAAATAATGAGTTTAAAAACAGAGCAAACACAGCTTTTCTTTTTCTTCTTTCTCTTTATTTTCTTACTTCCTTCTCTAAAAACATACATACATATTTATTCTAGCAGCATCCTTTTATAAGGAGAGTAGCTTTTCCAAGTCAAAAATAACTACAACATAACACCATACCTATGGCCATACTTGTGTCCTTAAATTAAGGATCACCATTCACATTACTGATTTTTACAATATTAAAACAAAAATCTCAGCAACTCCAACACTCCTCCTTGATGAGATTTTTATTAGAGATCATAACTTGTGCTTCCATGGACAGGATTCATTTTGAAGTTCATGCTTTGTTGTTCACCAGCATCTTTTTCATTTGAACATCTGCAATTTTTTTTTTGCTAGAAACTCCTCCTTAATGTCAAGTCTCCTTCAAAAATCTGCACTTTAAAGACTTGCCTAGGTCTGAAATTTCTAGTAGTTTAAGGACATACTTAGGTCTCTCATCAACACAATATTTCTGTAATTTTTTGACTTGCCGGTCCCTTCATTCAATTTTTTTCTTCAAATTTCAGTTTAAAGACTTGATGGTCTTTAGCAAATTTTTAGTTTAGAGACATGATGGTCTTTTTAAATATTTCTGCAGTTTTGAGACATGCCGATCAATCATTTTTTTTGATAGTTTAGAGACATACATGTCTTTTTTTTTATTCTTGCAGTTTTTAGACATGTCGGTCTTCAAGCAAATTCAGTTTATAGACATGAAAGGTCTAT
This sequence comes from Macaranga tanarius, assembly GCA_949673435.1. Classification (NCBI taxonomy): domain Eukaryota; kingdom Viridiplantae; phylum Streptophyta; class Magnoliopsida; order Malpighiales; family Euphorbiaceae; genus Macaranga; species Macaranga tanarius. Next base: position 4,413 of record CATIWO010227016.1, on the reverse strand, counting down.
TAAATTTAAGCAGTTTGAGGACTTGCTAAGGTCCTTACAACAGGTTCTAATATAAAGAGATGGTCTTCATCAAACACATTATTTTCTTTCAAATGGTTCAAAGAACCTTTAAAAATCTTGTTTAAAAAAGGGCAATTGCTGCTCACAAAGCATAAAACTTAAAGAAAAATGATGTTTTGAACATGAAACACTGTTAAAACAAACCTCTCAGTTACCTGTAAATGAGAGCAGGAACTTCAAGAGCAAACTAACTTGATTCTTGAAAAACAAAAAAGTATGAAACTCTATTTTTGCCTTAGAAAATAGAGTACAAAAACATAAAAGCTTCAACCAAAATTCTCCACAATTTGGTTGATCACAGCAACCATGAAAGTAGAGCAACCTTTTTCAGAGAAGAAAAAACATTCAGATCCTTTAAAAACATTTTCAAAAACTTATTTTTAACAAATACAGGCCCTCAAAGATCAGAGAAGAAACTTTCTCTGCTCTGATACCATGTTAGATTTTCGGGTTCTATAGACTTTTGACATGCTCAAGCTCTAACGGGCTTCGAGTGTTGGGCCTTCAATCACCAATTGGACTTGCACTTCTCCAATTGGGCCTTCACGAGATTGATGAGCTTCACTTTGGGTATGCCTTCCACCAAAATGGCCTAAGCCATTTTGTTGTTGGCACCCTCTTAATTATAAGCCCTTTATTTCTTTCTTTTCTTTTCAATATGGGATTGCTTCTACTTTCACTCTCCAACAATCCCTTCTTCAATTACAAATCTTACCAACATCGTTAAAATTGATCTCAATAGAAATAGTTTTAGCAGTCACATCCCTCTATTTCATGGGGAAGTTAATCCACATCTTGCATACCTTTACTTGTCCAACAACCAGCTGAGTGGGATTATAGAAACCTCTCTATTTTCTCTCCCTTCTTTGAACATCTTAGTTCTCACCCATAATCAGTTGGGTGGTGAATTAAACAATTTCCTAAATGCATCATCTTCGATGTTGGAATGTTTGGATTTGAGTTACAATAATTTAACTGGAGTCATACTAAATTGTATTTTTTAACTTCCAAAGCTTACGTGGCTTCCACTATATGCCAACAATTTCATTCAAATTGAGGATATTTTAAATGCATCTTCATCAATGCTTGAGAATTTGAATCTGGATGATAATATTTTGAGAGGGAGGATACCAACGTCAATCTTCCAACTCTTGAGGCTTACATATCTTACAATGGGTGGGAATAAATTTACTGAGATGCTGAAGCTGGATATACTCCAGAATCTCAAATACTTAGAAAAAAGTTGACCTTTCTGAAATCAGATTGTCGTTTAACTATGACAATGCAAGTGTCACCTTTCCACAGCTTACAGATATAACGCTAAGGTCCTGCAACCTTTCTGAATTCGCAAAATTCCTCAAGGCACAAAACAATTTGGCATATCTAGATCTTTCCAAAAACCAGCTTCGTGGTCAAGTACCTTGGTGGATATGGAAAAGCAATTTACAATGGTTAGACCTCTCTTGCAATGAAGTTTCTTTTCTTGAGCAACCTCTTCAAACAACTAAGAATACAAGTAAGCCAATCTCTAATACTTCTCATGCCATACATAATTATAAATTATATAAGATCCTTCAATTAGCAAATGATTTTAATTGGTTCTTACATCACCCAAAGTGTTTTTTTCTCTTTTTTAATTCTCTCTTCAAAAAATGAAAATATCATTTTATATTTCACCAATTAATTGGTAGAAACAAATAGCCAATATTTAATTGTTCCGTAAATTTCTCAATGTTCAGGTTTTCCATATCATCTCAACCCATCAAGCAACAAAATCAAAGGCACCATTCCCAACTAGATATAGGGTGATTATCTAGGTCACGTCAATCTTTCTCATAACCATATTATTTGGGTAGTAATGCATCTCTCAATTACTTAGACCTACAGTGAAATAACTTTCAAGGAAGACTGCTAGATTTTGTAGGAGCTATAACCCTCAGATCAATCAAACTCAATGGCAACAACTTAGATGGGAAACTACCATTGTCGTTAAGCAATTGCACAGCCCTGGAGGTTTTGGACATCGAAAACAACCTTATACATGATACCTTCCCATTCTAGTTCCACAAACTTCCTGCTTTGCAGGTTCTTGTATTGCGAGGAAACAAACTGCATGGTCACATCCACCATCTTGCTCCTTTCCCAAGGCTGCATATATTGGACTTGTCTTCTAATGAATTTACAGGTGAGGTGTAAAAAGATCTTTTTCAAAGTTTAGTGGCAATGAGGACAGCTAGCAATAATGAATCTAAGGCTAAGTATGTTGGAGATGAGAATATACATCCAGATATATTGTATAAGGGATTAGAATTGAAGTTGGACAAAATCTTGACAATCTTCACTGCAATTGATCTGTAATAACCCGTATTTTCTTATAAATAGTACATGTGAATTTTGGGTGTTAATTATTATTATCGGAAATTATTAAGTAAATATGTTATTTTATTTTAATTAAATGAGGACATTTTTAAGTATTTATATATATATTACGGGTATATTTAAAATTAAAGTTGAGTATTATTTCGGTATAAAAATTTTCAGACAAGAATTTAATGGGTGGAATAATTTTTACTCTTATTATTTTATTTTATTTTATTATTAATATTATTATATACTATTTTATTTTTTATTTTAATATTATTTTATTATTTTCTCTCTCTTCTCTTTCTTTTTCTTTTCTTTCTCTTTTCCCCTTCTTCTTCCTTCTTCCCCATCTTCCCGCACCAGCCACTCCCGCCCACTTCTAGCCACTGCTCAAACCGCCGGCCACCAGCTCCAGCTGCCATGAGCCGCCAGCAGCCTCTCCTTCCGCCGCCCTCCCGTCCTTCTCTCTCTCTCTCTCTCGTGCGCGTCGTCTGCAGCGTTGAAGGGCTACTGCCGGAGCTGCTGCTGCTGCCAGTAAGGTCGCCATCCTCCAGGCGACGTGATTCCGCCGTCCGTTAATCCAAATCCTGCCAGAAACTGCCTCGGTTCGAGGTATATAAATTTTTAGATTTTTGACCGTTTTTATTCATTTTAGCAAGAATTAGACTTTGTTGTAGTTTTGGGTTTTGATCAGTGGGTTGAAATATGTGTGCTGGTATTTTTTCATAATTTTCTGAAATTATTTGATTTTTCGGGTTACTATTCCGAGCTCGGGGTTACTGTTCCGGGTTCGAAAAAATTATTATATTTTTATTAAATACTATGAAATGTGTAGATTAAACTTTGTAAGAAGTTTTATGAAATTATTTATAGAATTGAAGATATGAATTTTTGAAATAAATTAAATGTATATAATTTTTATAGGAAATTTATAAGTAATTGCTTATTCACTTTTAATTAAGATTCAAGATTTATTTTTAGTATATTTAAAGTTGATTTTAATTAATTGAAGTGTGAATAATTTTTATTATATAATTGGATTATTTAAATAATTATTTATATTTAACCATAATTTTAATTATAAAGGTTTAAAGTAAATTTTATGAGTGTAATTAATTTAATTGTTGATTTTGAGTGTATTAAATGAAAATTTTATTTAAGGTTTTGAAGATGAATTTTTCTTTCTATTTTATTTAATTAAATTGTTTATATGCGTGTTTTTGGTGTTGTTCTCGGTTGGGCCTAAAAGTGTAGTTTGGGAGCCCAACCCGAGATGTTGAGTCGTGGTGAATATAGAAGTGTTATTTTTATGCAGGAATGACTCTACTTTTAGTAGAGAGATGTCCGTTTTATAGAGGAGACTCTGTCGAATTTTCGGTAGATTTCTCGTAAAACGTGACATTAGTATATGTTAGTTATTGAGGTTATTTAGATTTATGTTTTAGATTGAGTCTTTTCTAAAATTCTAGACATTAGGAATAGATTTTGATATTATCTTATTAATTTTAATTATAGATTCTTTCGGAGCAGGGCCATCGTCTAGAGGTATAGTTAGAACTGCACGTCAGTCAGGTAAATTAATATCACTCATCTGTTGCCGATAGTATATATATAAATATATATGAGCATAATTCGTGAAAACATCGAACATTTCATTAATTGTAGTATTTTAATATATATTGATTTAAACTATTATTGTTCTTAATCTCATTATCATTATCATTATCATTATTTAATATTTCCACATGTGCATTGCATCATATGTGATCTTGCATTATGTGACGTGTTATATGAATTTTATGTGTGAATATGTTTGTGTGTGGAGATGGATGCTGTAGAACCTGCCGCTTGATGAGTATTCATCAGGACAGGTGCGTACTGGTACCAGTTATTTATAAATACAAAAATATATACATGTATATTGATATATTATATATGAGATGATTATGAGATTTATGGTCATGACTGGACTGATGGTGAGATATTCCC
>CATIWO010226974.1:0-14007 GCA_949673435.1 Macaranga tanarius | reverse complement strand
CCCGATTTTGAAAATCATGAATTCCCAAACCATATATACAAATTGACCAAAGTATTGTATGGCTTGAAACAAGCTCCTAAAGCTTGGTATGATAGATTAAGCAATTTTCTTTTAGAAAAAGGATTTTCAAAAGGAAAAGTTGACACTACTCTTTTCATCAAGTATTTCAAAAATGATTTGTTAATTGTTTAAATATATGTTGATAATATAATATTTGGTGCTACTAACCATTGCTTGTGTGAAGAATTTGCTAAGATAATGCAAGGTGAATTTGAAATGAGCATGATGGAAAAACTCAAATTTTTTCTTGGATTACAAATCAAGCAATGCAAGGATGGAATATTCATCAACCAAGCAAAATATACAAGGGACATTCTTAAGAAGTTTGGGATGGATGGAGCTAAGTCAAGCAAAACTTCAATGAGCACCACTACCAAACTAGCTAAGGATGAAAGCGGCAGACCAATTGATGAGAAGAAATTTAGAGGTATGCCTCGATATTATGTTTGCTACTTGCTTGTGTGCTAGATTTCAATCATGTCCTAAGGAATCACACTTAAATGCTATTAAACGTATTTTGAAATATCTTTGTGGCACATTGCATTTAGGACTTTGGTATCCTATAAATGCATCATTTGATTTACTTAGTTATTCGGATGCGGATTTTGCGGGTAGCTTATTGGATAAAAAAATACTTCCGGAACTTGTCAATTCTTAGGACAATATCTAGTTTCTTAGTTTAGTAAGAATTAAGTTTCGGTAGTCTTGTCCATGGCCGAAGCCGAATATATTGCGGCTAGTTATTGTTGCTCTCAAGTATTATGGCAAAAACAATAATTTATGGACTATGGCATTACAATTGATCACATTCCAATTAAATGTGATAATACAAGTGCTATAAATTTGAGCAAAAATCCCATTCAACATTCTAGGACTAAGCACATTGATATTAGGCATCATTTCTTACGTGATCATGCATTAAATGGTGATATTGAACTTATATTTGTTGATACAAATAATCAATTAGCTGATATTTTTACCAAGCCTCTAAATGAAGAAAGATTTAATTTTATTAGGCAAGAGCTTGGTATGTTAGATGGGTCAAGCATGCATTAATGTATTTTTTATGTATTTTATGTGATTTATTTTGTGATTATTTGGCTTATTTATTTGTATGATATGCTTAAATATTTCTTTTAAGTGTCTAAATATTTTTTTATTTGGTAATGAGTATTAAACATGAACTTATAGCATTAAGTCTAAATATTTTGTGAATTAATTATTATTTTTAATGCTAATAAATAATTAATTATTGAAATTAATTCAAATAATTAATTATTTAAAAAGCCAAATTAATTTTTGTGTCTTAGTGATCCTTGACATTTGCATGAATAAAAATTATTATTTTTTTAAATCATTTGCAAAATTAAAATTTTTCATGTTTAGTCAATTTAGTCCGGAAGGACTAAACTAAAACAAGTCTTAAGACGAGGATGACTGGCGCCTTGAAGTTCAGGGACTAGGCGGCATCTTCTCCCTTGCGAGGCAGAGCTGTGTGAGGCGAGAATCCTCGCACTCGGCCTGCTCCAGATCAGGAGGCAGCTCGCGAGCTACACGAGCAAGACAAGGCGAGAATCTTCGCGCGACCAGCAAGCTGTGCAAGGCGAGATTCCTCGCGCTCGGTGAGCTCCGGATCGCGAGGGCGCTCGATAAGCTCTTGAGCCCTACTCCAGATCCGGACGCCACTCGGAAGTAGGCACCTGTACTAAAGAGAAAATTTTTTTTTGCCATTGGTCACTTTCTTTTCATGCAAAAATAATTTTTTTCACATGCATTAGTTCTACTAAGCTTATCCATTAATTTAAACTCCATTCAAAAGCTAAAATTTATACAAATTCTCTTTAAATGGCTAGTATTTTTTTAATATATTATTTTCTATTTTCTCATTAAATTTTAAGCTTTTCTTTTGCATTCTTAACATGGTTGATTTTTTTTATTCTCCTCTTATACTCTTAAGACTAATTTTCTTTCCATTGTCCAAGTCCTGATTTTTTTTATATTATCCTTTAGTGTTTTATGCTTTACATTTCATGTTGCAATGTCACTAAGGATCACCTAGGACATATATTTATGTATTTGTTGCTTATTAATGAAATGTGTCATTTTCAACTTTATTACACATTCTCTTCTTATTTGTTTTGAACTTGTTATTTATGTATTACAATTCCATTTTTCATATTGGCATCTTTCTCTTTTTGTTCTTTGACAAAGGGGGAGAAAAATGTGCATTTTCAATATGATAAAGGGGGAGAAATTTAAGTGACAAAAACATATTTTATGTGCACATGCTCTTTCATGTATTGAAATAGGGGGAGAAAATTATTTGCATAATTCTAATTATTTAGGGGGATATGCACATAAATTTTGAATAATTCTTGTATGTTATACCTTATATTTATAAATTGCACACATCACATACTCACACATTATTTATTTCTCTTTAATTCAAAATTGTTTGTCAAAGACAAAAAGGGGGAGATTGTTGGACATTTGCATGAACATCAATCTAACTCATTTTGGTTTTGACTTTAACAAATAATTTTGATTAACTAATGTGTTTTTTGAAATGTGTATATAAGTTAGGAAGTGCCCAAGAACCTGGACATACAAGCAATAAATGCACAAGTCATTTTTGCTTCAAGAACTCAAGCTTATTCAAGACTCAAATAAATATTTAATTTAATCTAAATTAAATTCCAATTGAGTTCTAAAGTTCTTATTAAAGCTTCATTAAACACTTAAAGTGTTCATTAAAGTCCTATGAAGATGTCCACAAAATTTTGGGTCAATCGGAGCTAAAAAGTGAAAGTTATGTCAAGTTTATAAAAATATGACATAGCTGATCAAAAGCGCAAATCCGGATCTGAACCGCGCTGTTGATCTGGAAGCTGTAGGATTATCAAAATATGGCAGAACTAAATAAAGGGCAAATCCCGATCCGGACCGCGCTCCTGATCTGGACACTGAAAGCACTAACCGGGCAAATTTCAGCGACGCCTCAGTCCGGAGTCCAAATCCCGATCCGGAGCAAGATCCGGAGCAGCCCCCTGTAGCTTAAAAAATGCTCTAATAGACATATTTTCATAAGTCCCGATCAGGAGCATGATTTCCAGCTTCGGAGGACACCTCTAAAAGTAAAAAATTACAGCATTCAACCTTAAATTAATGGGACTTTTTGGGCACAACTTTCTCCATTTCTAACAGCTAGTTTTTGGCTTCCTCTATAAATAGACATGTCCAAAATAGGCTAGAGCTTGCTGATTATCAATTCTCTCCATCTTATAACATCATTTGTGCAAATTAAATTCTTGAAATATTCTTTTTTATTATTCTTGAGAGAGTTGGGTGGGTGTAGATATAAGAACTCTTTCCTTCTACTCTTTCTTTGGGAATTGAAGAAGTGGGCTATGAGTTTCCTTCTCTTGTTGGATTAATTATTAATCCATTGTGATAAAATTATTGTATTGTGTAAGGTTTAGAGTTGACCTAAAAAACTCTTGTTGTTGTTTTTGTGTTGAGCCAAGAAAAACACTCTTGTGGTAGAGTTTGAGTTGAGCTAGAAAACTCATCTTGTTATAACACAATCTAATAATAAGATTGGTATTGGTGTTGAAAATCCTAACTTGGGGATAAGTTAGGTGGAGACGTAGGATTGTTGATAATCCGAACTCCTTAAATCACTTGTGTTGTGGATTAAAATTGTTGATTTAATATATGTTTCTTCAATTGATTTTTTATCACCCTATTCACCCCCCTCTATGGCTTTTTCATGCCTTTATTATCATTAATTCCTTAGTTATATATACTAATGGAGTAAATAGTTGTGAGGGTATTACAAATATTATAGTACTCAAAATTAAATTAGTTTTAAATACTATTTACTTAATATTGTATTTATTAGTTAATTTAAATTACTTTTACTAATTTAAATCATAAATACATAATTTTATTTCACTTAATTATTTTTTATTTACTAAATATTTAATTAGTATTGTATAATATTTACTTGTTAATTAAAATTATACTTAATATTAATATTAATTTATACAAAAACTCCTATAGTTTTATCATAAGTACATAAATGTAGTCATATGTAATATTTCATAGTAGTTAATACTAATTTAATTAGTATTGTATTTGCTTAATATAAAATTAGTATTAGACAATATTTACTTCATAAATCATATTATATTTATTTAATATTAATACTTAGATTAAATTATATCTATTTAATACCACTATATAATACTAATATTTAAATTAACGAGCTAATAAACCAGCATGTTCACAAGCCTCTTTAACGAGCTTGTTCGCGAGCTTCTTTAACGAGCATATTTGCGAGCTTGTTCGCGAGTCTGTTCACGAGCCTATTAATGAGATTATTCTTGAGATTAAATGAACTGAGTTTAAGAAAGCTCAGACTCGGCTCATTTAGCTTACGAGCTTTAAAATAAAGCTCGAACTTGACTCATTTAGCTTAATAAACAAACTTGAATGAGCTTTTTTCAAGCCGAGCACCAAATGGTTCGCGAGTCACTTTATCCGGTTACAACCTTAACCCAAATAATTTAGCTATTAGTTCTCCATCTTCTTTAGTTGCATCTCTACCAAGCTCATCACTGTTCATAAACAAGCATATTAGAGATCACTTTCACACAAATACATGCAAAAGACACATAACATATGACAAAATGCAAACTGAGAAGAGACCAGAAGAATTTCAAGAGAGAGAACAAGAGAGGAGGGAGAGAGAGAGAGAGGAAAAGAGTAAAATTATATTTTTGTTATGGTTGTAAATAATTTGTCTACAATTAGGGGCATTTAGTCTGTCAATTCGGTCGGTTTTGAGGGGTTTTTCTAACAGAATTGAATTCACCAAACTAAAATTTTTGAAAACCGAATCGAACTAACCCAAAAAATTAAACCAAACCAATCTAACCAAATCAAAATTTTAACATTGAAAATCCAACCGACTGAACCAAACCCAATTTTTTAAAGACATATTAATTATTTTAGTATTTTTTTATTAAATTATTATATTATTTTAAAAAATTAAAAAAATAAAAATTCTGTTTGTTCGGTTGCTTCGATTAACTGAATTTTTCATATATAAAATTAAACCGAAACAAAATTTAAATAGGTTAGATTCAGATCAAAAAATTTTAAAATATAAAATTAGTTGACCAAACCGAACTGGGTCAGTTCGGTCAGCTCGAAAGACTTGCACACTCCTATCTATAATTACCTAATAATTTTTATTCTATTATTTTGGGCTTGTTTGATAGAAATGTAATTAAAAATGGGCAAAATTTGTTACAACTACCTAAATTAAAAGCATTGGATAAGATTAAAATTTATTAATCTTGGTAATTTTTTCTAAATTGTACCCATTTAATTAAAAAATGATAAATTTGACATATCAATCAATGGAGTTTTGCATTATCATACAACCATGCATTTTTTTACAAATTTAGAAATTATCCACATTGTACAAAATTCTGCACTGTCTTAATCATTTAATATAATTTCATAATCATTAAAAAGGTAAGAAATAAGCATAAGTCAATAGAGATCATTTGAAGTAGTTATCATTTCAAGTTCGTTGCAGTAGAATTAGAATTTAATAGCCACACATTTGTTATATAATTAAGTATGCTTTATGAAGATAAATAAAATTATTGGAAATATCAAAGAAGAAAAACTATAAAGAAATTATAGGCCTAAAAACTTAATCAAGGACAATTGCCATATGAGCACATCTAGAAATTTGCAATAGTTTTCATTTACATAATATATGTAATGCTACTTGATATAAAAAGCAATATAAAAGTAACATAAGCACTATAATAAAGGACTGTACTTACTACTTAATGATGCCTCACCTACAGCAGTAGAAGTATTTGGCATCACCCTAATAAAATCGGTTGTGACCAGCCCACTTCTAAACTAAACAAAAAAGAAATGTTACTTCATTGAAATATATGGGAGTTTGTGCAACGCTCGCCCTCTAGCATACGTATTTATAACGTATGCAATATATATTATGCATAGTACATAAGTGGACTTTATTTAAGTTAGAGATGTATATGAATGTAGAGAAGGAACAAAGTGTAAGGAAAGTTTATAGTGACTTATCATAATAGAAAGTTATGGGGATATTGTGCAATATTCCAATTCATTAAGGAGGTTAATGGATATTGTGGAGATATTAAAATTATATTTAATTAGAGATTTATTATTATTATTATTGTTATTATTATATTGGTGGTTAAGTGATAAATAAGTATTTGTTGTAGGAGACTTTAGGGGAAGGCAAATGGAAGCTTGTGATTGAGTGAGTGTGTGTATGTGTATATATGTGTGTGGTTGTAGAGAAGTGTAGAGAATTTGAGAAAAGAAGAAGAGTGAGTTTTTGATTGAGTTTTGGAGAGTTTTGATCTTGTTCAAGCTAGTAATTGGGAGATATTAGAAGTCTTTAATATATAGAAGCATCAATTGGTAAGTTTTAATTGTGTTTTTGTATTGGTTTAAGTTGAGTTTGATTGGTTGTAATTTAGGATTCTGCCTCCTCTATTTTCAGTCCTATTATTCTGATTATAACTTGAGCTATAGAGATCTTATTTAAACATGGTTAGATTCTCTGAAAACTTCAAAGAATCTTCTAAAATGTTTATGTTTTGTGCTTTAACTAAATCTGCTGTTAAGAGAGTCGAATAAGGTCAGACATTTTATTGCTCATGCTGATGCCCTGTTCTACCCGAATGGACTTAAAAACCTATAATTAATTCTCTACATGTGCTAATTATATGATTTCAGTTAAAAATGAAAGTAAACTCATATATGTATGAATTTTGTGATTATTGGATGTATCTATAAGTTTTAAGAGCATTATGAATTTCATGAATCAAACATGACAGCAGTAGTATATAGGTTGGTTTGTGAATTTTCTTGTGTATTGGTTAAATAGTGATATCTAGAATTTTAGAACTCCAATTTGAGCAAGGTCAGATGCTTTGAAAACTTCAAAGAGTCCCCTACAACTTTCATGTTTTGAGCTTAAGTTGATTTTACTGTTAAAGTTATCTAGTAGGGCTCAACATTTTCTTACTCTTACTGTCACTCCTATTTTGCCCGATTTACATCAAAAATCCATAATTAACTCCACACTTATTCGAATTGAATTAGAATTGAAAGTAGACTCATATAACTAGCTTCAGTATTATTTTCATGTTATCGGACTTATGTGTGAATTATTTGGATATATTGAACTTTAAGCATGGCGTTGTACCTAGTTGCATTTAAGTGCAAGTATCATATTGCTTTGTGTATTGATGAATGATTATGTGTAGGCATTGATAAGGATAGAAGAGATACCAATCACTAGGAGAAGCTTTACTTTTAAAGGAGTTGAAAGCACTTGAAGTAAGTAGTATTAATATAATGAATAAGATGCAAAGATATGTAATATTGTTAATTGAATACTTATTATAAATTCATATTGATAATGAATGAAATGTATGAATTATAATTGTTATCACCTATGGGTGATTGAGAATGAGAAGATGAGTATGTTGGATGAATTAAGAATATTGAGTTGTATTTGGTAATGTGATAATATTATAGTATGTTACATGTGCTTAAAATTGGCATGCTAAAGTAAAGTTAATATTATGGTTGTATTATGAAGTTGAGTTCGATCCATTAGGTATAATGATGCTACATTGTAAGTAAATGTGGATGTGATGATGTCGGTTAGTTTTGTGACCATCGACAATATGAAATGTGATATCGATTGGCTTTGTGACCATCGATTATAAGAAATGTGATATAGATTAGCTTTGTGACCGTCGATTATGAGAAATGTGATATCGATTATATGAAATGTGATATCGATTGGCTTTGTGACCATCGATTATAAGAAATGTGATATCGATTGGCTTTGTGACCATCGATTGTATGAAATGTGATATCGATTGGCTTTGTGACCATTGATTATAAGAAGTGTGATATCGATTGGCTTTGTGACCATCGATTATGAGAAATGTGATGTTGATTGGCTTTGCGACCATCGACTATGAAAAATATGATGTCGATTGGCTTTGTGACCATCGACTATGAGAAATGTGTTGTCAATTATCTTTGTGACTATCGACTATATGAAATGTGAAATGTGAAATGATACCATATTGACAATATTAAGTAACGTGGAATGTGAACTCATAAACAGAAGTATAACTGTAAAAATGTGAAGAGTTAATTGTAAGTGATTATTACTATATTGCTTTATATATATATATATATATATATAAATTTTATGTAATTATAGTCGTTGACTATGTTGGTTTGTGTACGCCATTTATTATGGCAAGGATGATATATATATGTATATATGGTTTGTGAGAATATTGAATGGTTGATTGTGGAAATGGTAGCTTGTGATTTAGTACGTTGATTGGAATTAATGTAAAATTAGATATGGTTGTAAGTTGTGATTGATATATATATGGATACTAAATGAAATGGTTGAAGATTAATTGGAATATTGTGATTTATTATATATATTGCACCAACAAATGGGTTTTGGTGTTTGTGTATCTCTTGGTGATGTTTTGAATGTTACACAAGTTATTAGACATGGCCATGTGGTGTTTAAACACGGCCGTGCATAAGTATGGTATTGAATTCAGGACATCAGATATGGTCGTGTGCCTTTTTGGCATGGCTGTGTACTATTGGGGAGAAAAATGATCAAATCAGGCACGACCATGTGCCATTTTGGCATGGTCATGCAGTTTCAGGAAGAAAATGTGTTAATTTAAGCACGACCATGTGTGCCAGAGGTAGAAATGCATGCCTCAGGCACAGCCATGTGCAATTTATACACGGCTGTGCGCAGCTTTTATGCCAAATTTTGATAGTTTGATGTGTAGCAATGTAATTATATATATTCCTTAAAGTTCATGAGAAGTACTTTATGGATTATTATACTAATAAATACTTACTGAGTATCAAACTTATTACCTTGCATTTATATGTTTCAGGACATAGTTAGATAAAGCTCAGAGTTACATTTATTAATAACCTCAGGTGGGCCAGAGGCGAGCTTGGTGTAGTTATACCTCATCCTCATTTGCATAAGACATATTTCATGTTTATAATGATATTATGAATATATTTTAGCCATGAGTAATTATATATGAGTTGATGTATATGTATTTCATAAACTATAAAAAAAATTCTTATGCCATGTGTATGGTATGTGATTTTAAGGGCGTTACATTAAGTGGTATCAGAGCGGGGATTAGATTTCCTCGGGACATGAAATATAATACATTCATGACATATCATGCATAAATCATAAATGACATATAGTTGATGTACGTTGCACATGTCATGATAGAAGGACACCAAGCTCAACCATCAGCCAAATGAGTTATTAGAGTCAAATTTTAGAGCAATACATGTGCATGCTTTATATGAGCTTGACTAAATTTTTATTTATAACCCTCCATAAGATGTATGCTCTTGTATATTAGTGAATGGATTAAAAGATGAGAATAATGAGTCAAAAGCAAGTGGATAGCATTATTGATGTAGAATTATAAAAAGATAATAGAGGAAGATGTAAAGATTTTTATGGGTATTAGTGATTTCGCCATAGAAGAGGAATGATTATAGAGTGCGGAAAGAATTCTAGATTGAATTAATAAGTACTGATGAAAGGAGAATTAGTTATGTAGTGTCATTGTTTGAGCAATATATGTAATGTGATATGAAATAAATATATAGATTAAATGAGTGTGCCCTTTAGAATTATTAATGACATATTATATTGATGTGAAGGTGCAATATGTATATGAAGATTTATCATTATATGCGACAAATATATATGATGTGAAGATTAATATGAATGCATTGTGATTTTGGCAATGCTCATGTATTACTAATAATAGTATATTGGTGAGGCTCAGTTAAATGTAATTATAATGTGGTGGATAACTAAGCCCTAATTGAGATTGTTTATAGAAGTATAGTTGTTTTATTGCAGGATTGGCCCTACCTAGGTAGGGAGACGTCTATATTTTAGGGGAGGTTCTGCCAAATTTTTGGTAGATTCCTCGTAAATTTTGCTTTTGTCGTTAGGTTCTTATACTAAAGGCTTGTGTGCAATTGATGAGCTATGATCTATAGGTTATGATATGAAATATTGATAATAGTATAGGTGTGATACAAGTGGAATACTAATTAGATATCATGTGAGGCTAATGTAGGCATTACGAAATTGTAAAATATGAAAAAAACATATAATAGAGAATATAGAAGACTTAAAAGTCAAAAAGGCACTAATAAATTTATGAGCAGTGCATCAGCTGCATTATATATGTAATAGTTATGATAGAATCCATCCGAAATAATTTTGGGGTCTTAGACTTGATGTTTACTACTAGTATAGTAAGCGGAGCATTTCTTTAGAGATTATTCATTAAAAAAAACTATTGAAAGATCTTAGCTAATTAAACAAAGCGGTACAAGAACGAAAATATTCTAAATCAGTAGTAAACTAAGTGGAAGCTAAGAGAGTAAGGAAAAAAGAATTAGTATTGCAATACAAACTAGACTTGATGATCATTTAGATGAGTATACATTATGTATATATGGCATCTTTGCATTATTAAAGACATAGTATATGTATTTCAATGCTTGTTGGAATGTTGTGATAGTACATTTGCTGATG
Source organism: Macaranga tanarius (assembly GCA_949673435.1). NCBI lineage: Eukaryota > Viridiplantae > Streptophyta > Magnoliopsida > Malpighiales > Euphorbiaceae > Macaranga > Macaranga tanarius. The sequence continues at coordinate 3,212 of CATIWO010226974.1, read as the reverse complement.
AGATTTTATTTCAAGATAGTAAAATAATATGATAAAAATACAGACTGCAACAGTCATTGAATTGGAAAGAAGCATAGTATTATTTCAGGAATTAATTAGGTATAAAACTATAGTGTCATTATAGATTGGTATATAAAGAAAGTGGTATGGTTATACATGTATTATTGTGAGAATGATGAATACACATGCATATTGATTGATGTGAGGAAATACGTGAATTCTATTTGGTCATTATCTTTGTGTGATTGTGATAGAGTAGATAAGTTATTGTGATAAGCGTTTTGATGAACTATGCTTCTTGAGTTGTGTTATGGAATGTGATAATATTGGATGTAAATAATGTTGATGTATTTATTGTAAGATATACGATTGAATGTAGCAATATGAATTGTGATGGTGTTAAAATTATGGTTGTAAGTGTATATATATTATGAACTTGAGTTTAGTTCATTGGATATAAATGAAGTTATGTTTGGGAATAAATGTTGATATGTCGATAGGCTATGTGACTATCGACAATATGAAAAATGAATATGTCGATTGGCTTTGTGACCATTGACTGCGTGAAATTTATTAAGTTGATTGGCTAAGTATCCATCAACAAGGCAAATGATATCAAACAATGAGAATGAGATATGAAAGTGTGAATTATTGCGAGATGTTATCCCTATTGTTGAAATGAATGAAAACATTAAATAAAGTATTGAAATTTGAAATTTATGTGATGTGTACTCAATTACTTATTGATTATATTTATACTCATCTAGTATAGAATTGATGATTGTAGGTGTTATAGATGATGAAATGTAAATGCACATGGCTATATATATATATATATATATATATATATATATATATAATCCTCTATATATATGAGTTGATTGTAAATACTAAATGTATCGTAAAGGGTGAATATATGAATATTAAATGATGTAGGGACATAGATATACTTTGAGCTTACGATATGACTGAGATCTATTGTATGAAAGAGTTATGGAGACTATGAAGGATGAATATAAATGTTTGAGAGTCGTGATTGATTGAATACCATAAAATTGGGAATGAAATGAATTGATAATATTAAGTATGTTTTTTGGAGTGTCTCTAAGTTGGTTTGAGTCTCATTTGAGTGTGGAGAAGTTTGTATAGCTTTAAGAATGCTAAATAGGGAATTTTAAGATTTAGAAGGTAAGGAAAATTAAGTCCGAAATATGTGGACGGTATGAAATTGTAAAAATAAGGTGGACCATTGGCATATTAATTGGATTTGCCAAGGAAATTGTTATTTATTCATGATGTATTCCACATGTTTATATTGAAAAGCTATAGATCGGAAGGTGAAGTGATTGAGGAATAAAGGGATTCCAATAGTAAAGGTAAAGTGAAGTTATTGTTCACCTAAATAAGCAACATGGAAAGTAGAAGAGCTAATAAAATAGAAATAATTATATTTGTTCTAGGAAGATGATGAGTAGTTAATTTCGGTGACGAAATTTTCTTAAGGGGGGAGAAATGTAACACCCGCCCTCTCGCATATGTATTTATAACATATGCAATACATATTGTGTATAGTACATAAGTGGGCTTTATTTAAGTTAGAGATATGTATGAATGTAGGGAAGGACCAAAGTATAAGGAAAGTTTGGAGTGACTTGTCACAATAGAAAGTTATGGGGATATTGTGCAATATTCCAATTCATTAAGGAGGTTAATGGATATTGTGGAGAAATTTGGTTATATTTAATTAAAGATTTATTATTATTATTATTGTTATTATTATATTGGTAGTTAAGTGATAAATAAGTATTTATTATAGGAGACTTTAGGAGAAGGCAAATGGAGACTTGTGATTGGGTGTGTGTGTGTGTGTGTGTGTGTGGGTGTAGAGAAGTGTAGAGAATTTGAAAAAAGAAGAAGAGTGAGTTTTTAATTGAGTTTTGGAGAGTTTTGATCTTATTCAAGCTAGTAATTAGGAGGTATTAGAAGTCTTTAATCTATAGAAGCATCAATTGGTAAGTTCTAATTGTGTTTTTGTGTTGGTTTAAGTTGAGTTTGATTGGTTGTAATTTCAGATTCTGCCTCCTCTGTTTTCAGTCCTTTTGTTCTAATCATAACTTGAGTTATAGAACTTTGATTTAAGTATGGTTAGATTCTTTGAAACCTTCAAAGAATCCTTTAAAATGTTTATATTTTCTGCTTTTACTGAATTTGCTGTTAAAAGGGTTGAATAAGGTCAGACATTTTGTTGCTCATGTTGATGCCCTATTCTACCCGAATGTATTTAAAAATCTATAATTAATTCTCTACTTACGCTAATTGTATGATTTCAGTTGGTAATAAAAGTAGACTCATATATGTAGAGTATGTATAAATTTTGTAATTATTGGATGTGTCTATAATTTTTAAGAGTACTATGAACTTCATGAACCAAACATGACATCAGTAGTATATAGGTTAGTTTACGAATTTTCTTATATGTTGGTTAAATGGTGATATATAGAGTTTTAGAATTCTAATTTGAGCAAGGTCAGATGCTTTGAAAACTTTAAAGAGTCCCCTACAATTTTTGTGTTTTGAGCTTAAGTTGATTTTATTGTTAAAGTTATCTAGTTGGGCTCGACATTTTCTTGCTCTTGCTATTAGCCATGTTTTACCTGATTTACATCAAAAAATCCATAATTAATTCCATACTTATCTAAATTGAGTAATTCAAATTGGAATTTGAAGTATGACTAGCTTTAGTATTATTTTCATGGTCATCAGACTTGTATGTGAATTATTTGGATACGTTAAACTTTGAGTATGGAGTTGCACCTAGTTTTATTTAAGTGCAAGTGTCATATTGCTTTGTGTATTGATGAATGATTGTGTGTAGGCATTAACAAGAATAGAGGAGATACCAATCACTAGGAGAAGCTTTACTTTTGAAGGAGTTGAAAGCACTTGAGGTAAGCAGTATTAATATAATGAATAAGATGCAAAGATAGGTAATATTGTTAATTGAATACTTGTTATAAATTTATATTGATAATGAATGAAATGTATGAATTATAATTGTTATCACCTATGGGTGATTGAGAATGAGAAGATGAGTATGATGGATGAATTAAGAATATTGAGTTATGTTTGGTAATGTGATAATATTATGGTATGTTACATGTGCTTAAAATTGGCATGCTAAAGTGAAGTTGATATATGTGATGGTATTGAAT
>CATIWO010226947.1:0-10902 GCA_949673435.1 Macaranga tanarius | reverse complement strand
CTTTGGTGGAGGAATGAAACCTAAAGACTTGAAGGCACCATTAGCCAAGAAACCGGAAGTTGAAGCAAAACTTCATCAAACAGAAGAAGAAAATCGAACTGTGAAAGCTTGCTTAAGTGTATTAGAGGATGAATTCTAGACACTTAAAAAAATATTTTTATCTCAACAAAGCAATGAAAAACCTCAATCTTCTTCTCCTCAATCTGAATTTCTAACAAGTTAATCATACATTAGGCAATTTCTCCATTTTATTGCTTTTTGTTGAAAAATGTTAAAATTTTTATGTTTTTGAGTTGTTTCTCATTATTGCATTTTTGTAAACTACCATGAATTGTCAATGTTTTATTATATAGCTATTATTAATTGATATTTTAATACTGTCACTATTATTCTTGCTATAATATAATATTATGTGGATGCTTTATTCATGTGGTTGTTGTTGTTGTTGTTGCTGTAATATTTTTTGTAATGGAAATGCTGTAAAATTGCAACTACAAAACTATAGATGTATAATTTATAGAATTATGGTTTTATTTATGCTGCATTTCTATTTTCAGCATGTATATGTGACTGCTATTGTTATTGCGATGTTGTTCTTTATGGTGAAAATATTAGAGAATTGCAACTACAAAATTATTGCCACAGAATATAGTAGAAGTATTTAAGCAGAATTTGTCTTAATTTTTATTATTTTTAGTGTAGATTTTTATTAGTGTCCTTTGTTTGCTATTGTGTTTTATCTTGATACCTCCTTTCTCCCTCTTTGCTGCTGTTATTATTTTCTTTGATTGTTGTTGCTATTTAGTATAATCAGTGTTCTATGTTTTAGCTTTCGGAACTTTCCTCAATTGTGCCTTTGTTGTTGTTTTTTAGGTTTCCCGGCTGATTAATCTTTTGGTATTGCAACTATTTATGCTTGGTGATGTATACAAAATCCGCAAGTGTACAGAATCGTATCAAGTAGTAAATAAAGATATCGTCCCACAGAGATTGTGAATTGAGTACTGAAATAGTCACTATGTTTGATTGTTTAGATAACGAAATAGAGTTCAGATTTCATTTAAAACTAAAACTAAATCAAACTAAAGTAAAATTTAAATTCAAACAAATATTAAAAGCTAGGGTTCTTATTCTCAATTGGACCATATCAAAGGATTGATTACACAACTAGGTTTACACTATTTTTAATTCATTTTAAAGGGATCTTAGAAACTATAGATTTTCCTCTCAGTTAAACCTATAATTAATTGGAGATTAATTAACACTAAGTTTACTAGCTCTCACTAACCTAATGCCTTTTAATTCCAATTTTAAGCATAACCTTTAATCAATATTAATCTATTTAATTGTCTCTCAACTAATCAAGCATTCAATAGGTCATTGCCTATTCCTATAAAACCTATCTCTCGATTAAGCCTATAGTGTCAATTCAATCTTAGGTTGATTAGTCCTAAAATGACATTAAGCACAACAACAACCAATGAATTAGATTTAGTAACCTAACATAATCAAAATAAGCACATGGTCAATTCAGAATAAGAACCCTAAAAAGGATCTAGCTACTCATGTTAAAGAGAAAAGAAAATAAACAAGAAATGAAAACCATTCTGAGCATAATAACTATTAAATAAAAGAGTGATACAAGAAAAACCCCTTTCAAATGATGTCAGGAAGCCTTGCTCTTCTAACTTCAAGCTAAGTATCACCTCTACTATGAACTAAACTAATAAAAATATATTTTAAAATAACTAAAAATAAGAACAAGAACAAGTTCCAGAACAAGAGTAATAACAAAAACTAGAACACAAACCAAAACAAAAACAACCCTTAAATGAAAATGAAATTATTCTATTTATAGACCCAAAGACCTAGTGAGAAAGGTAATCTAACCCCTTTCAAACTCTATCTAATCAAAAACTAAGAGATAAGTTCTTTTCTATCTAAACTTTAGCTGAAAACTATCATCTCGCCATATTAGTCAGGCATGGGTGCGCAAGAATATGGCATGGGTGCGCAAGAAATCCACTAATGCTGATCTTTTAGTCATGCACGGCCATGCACGATTTTGGCACAGCCATGCCACCCTGTAACATGGCAAAAATAAATTTTAGGCACAGCCATGCACAAATGAAGCATGGCCATGCACAACCCTAACGTAGATAACTGAGTCCTTAGCCCATCCAAACTTCAAGGATTGATCCAATCTTCATCCCAATGCATCTTACAAAACAAAGCTCAACAAAAATTATCTAAAATAACTAAATCCTAATAATTAAGACAAAATAATAAAACTAACTAAATTAAATAAAAACTAACTAATTATGCAACTACTAAACCTAATATGCAATAAAATAGAGTGCTTAAAATAAGTGTTTTTTACACTCATCACTTGGCTAAGTCATTGCAGTTGGTTTATTTTATCTTTATTTGGTTTGCAAGTCCTTTGAAGCTTGACCATGATGCATAAAGTTTTTCCATACTTAATTATTTTCTCATATGAACACTAAACCAAGGCAATATTTTTCCACTTTAGTATTTATAGTTATGTTGCTTTTTTGTTATTTATTATTAAATTGTCAACTTGTTTTTTTAAGATGGATTTTGATGATTAAATTTTTCAGGTTTTTAGATGTTGATATGTTTTAAAGTGGATTTTGCTAGATTTTGGGGTTTAAAATACCATATAGTTGTAAGGTAATATTTTTTAGATTGCTACTAGACTTTATTATATATGTATGGTCTAATTATGCTATAAAGTTATTAAATAATTTTGAATTCTAATTTATATATGTTATTTTTCTTTACAGGTGAATGGATAATTGTAAAAAATGATGCATATATCTTACAACAACTAATTATTTAGGTATATGTTAAGTTTTTTGGACATGTTCTTTTTAGATCTATGTTAGGATGTTCTTTTTGAATCCATTATTAAACTTTTTGTTATTTGGCTTATGAATATTATTTTGTAAGTTCAAATATTTTAATATTGTAAGCCTTTATTTAAAGTCTAATATATCAAAATATATTCAATTATACATGTTTACTATTTTGTTCTATTATATGTAAATATTTATATATATCGTATATATTTGTAATGAATGAAAATAATGACCATTAAGTGGTCATAGTCAATAATTTAATTTAACAACTTAAAAAGATCCCAACAAAATATTAATTATTGGCTGCAAATGGTAAGAATATACAATATATATATAAGTTTTTTACGGTTGTATTACAGTTGCAATTGCTACACTTAAATTGGTCGCAAATAACAAAATCTCTCACACGTATTTGTCCTTTAACGACCGGCATATAGTCGTAAATACTTAACAAAATCGGTCCCTAATACTTATTATTTGCGACCGTAATATAAACGGTCACAATAAGTTTTTGCAATCACTTAGTTTTTCAAGTCACAATAAACTTTTTACGTCGGATCCAATAGTGACCTCATGCGACTGGCATTTTTTAGTTGCAAAATTATCTTTAGCAACCTATTTTTACATTATTGCGGCCATAATTTCCTTTCCCTAAAGCCCATTTTTCTTGTAGTGTTAAATGGAGCCTCCTCATCATAAAGTCCCCCAAAATTTGTAAAGACCTTTTTACCCTCGTCTTCTATCCTAAATAAAATAATTCTCAAAGCTCAAGATTTTAAGACTAAAAAGTCTAAGTATCTTGGTACTAAAACTAAGTCTTTAAGAACAAATGCTTTTAAGACTTAAGGTTTCAAAGATAAGGCTAAGAAACCTCAACTATATTACATACACATGTATTATAAGAGGCATTCACACATGAGCACTATATCACACAAATTGGCATATAATTGTGGTTGTGCGTTACATGATTACACTAAACCTTATGCATCTAGAAGAATTAACACTCATCACACTTATGCAAGACATGCATATAATGGTAGGAAAAATAGAGTAGCTAATGTCAGATGTTTCTACTATATAAAATTAGGACACACTAGTAATGTATGTTATTATAAAAAACTTCATTTTAATCTTTTGCCAAATGATTACTTTAAAATTAACAAACCTAGACCAACTAAGGTTTGGGTTAAAAAAGTTGCTTGATTTTATGATGTATAAGTATGCTTGAAGTCCACCAAGTGTAAAATTTAATAGTACTTGGATAATGGATGTTCAAGACACATGACGAGTGACAAAAGTTATTTCACCTCCTTAAAAGCCAAAGATGGAGGAAGTGCCACCTTTCAGGATAATGCCAAAGGTAAAATCATTGGAATTAGCATTAATAGGTAGTATATAAACTTTATCTATACATCAAGTGTTGCTAGTTGATGGTCTCAAGCATAATCTACTTAGTATTAGCTAACTATATAACATGGGAAATCAAATGACTTTCTTTCCTAAAATTTGCTTTGTGAGTCAAATTAATAATGACAAAGTGATTTTTAGTATAGAAAGAGTAGAAAATGTGTATGTCATTAATTTAAATAATATGTGCGATAAAGAATTTAAATGTTTAATGTCTATTTTTCATGACCTATGGACTTGGCATAGAAGGTTAGGACATACTAATTTTAAGTTAATTGATGATCTTTACAAAGGTGAACTTGTAGATGATTTACCTAAATCAAGTTCATAAAGGATAAATTGGGTGATGCTTGTCCAATGGAAAAGCAAGCAAAGTCATTCTTTAAACTCAAGAATATAGTGTACACCTCTAGACCATTAGAACTCATTTATCTGGATTTGTTTGGACCTACTAGAGTTGTTAGTTTTAGTGGAATGCATTATGTCTATGTTTTAGTGGATGACTACTCTAGATTTACTTAGGTTTGCTTCTTATCTCATAAAAGTGATGCTTTTAATGCTTTTAAAAGTTTTACAAAATGAGTTAAAAAAGAAAAAGATTTTTGCATTACAAGCATTAGAAGTGATTATGAAATTAAATTTGAAAATAATGATTTTAATAGTTTTTGCAATGAAAATGGTATTTCACATAAATATTCTTCTCCTAGAACACCTTTAAAAGATGGAGTAGTTAAGAGGAAGAATAGAACATTTGTGAAAATGGCTTGAATAATAGTCCATGAGTATATCTTATTATTATGCTTTTGGGTGGAAGCTGTTAACATCGCTTGTTATATCTCAAATCAGGTTTTCAAAAGACAAATTTTAAATAAAACTTCTTTTAAGCTATGGATCAATATAAAAATCCAAGATTTCATATTTCAGAGTATTTAGTTGCAAGTGCTTTATATTAAACAAACAAACAACTTTGAAAATTTTGATTCCAAATTTAATGAAGGAATTTTCTTAGACTATTGCACCTTTAGTAAAACTGATAGAGTTTTTAATAAGAGAATTATAATGGTTGAAAAGTCAATTCATGTTGTATTTGATGAATCTAATCCACTTAATGAGAAAAGATCTTATTATTGTTAAAAATTTTATATGTGACCTTATAATGATGAACTTGTAAAATAAAGATGGAATAAAGCTCTTAGAGTTGGAAGGACCAATAAAAAAAAAGAGAAAGAAGAGCTATTTACAATAAAAGAGGAGCTTTTTAAAGATTGGAAATTTAAGAAAGACCATCATAATGAGCTCATCATAGACAAAACTTCAAAAGGGGTAACTACCAGATCCTCTCTTAGAATTTTAATCAATCTACCTTTTATTTCTCAAAGTGAACAAAAGTCTAATTGTGAGACTTTAAATGATGAATATTGAGTTTTTACTATGCAAGTAGAACTTAATTAATTTGAGATAAATAAGGTTTAGATTTTATTTTTTAGAACTTAATTAATTTAAGATAAATATTAGGACCTAATGGGTTTTTAGGAATAAACTTAATGAACAAGATAACATTACTAAGAATAAATCTAGATTAGTTGCTCAAGGATATAATTAAGAGGAAGGAATTGATTATGACAAAATCTTTACCCCATTGCAAGGTTAAAGGCCATTAGAATGTTACTTACATTTACATCTTACATGAACTTTAAATTGTTTCAATTGAATGTTAAGAGTGCTTTCTTGAATGGTTATATTCAAGAGAAGATTTATGTTGAACAACCTTTGGGATTTGAAAATTATGAATTTCCAAATCGTGTTTTTAAATTCATAAAAACTTGTATGGATTGAAATAAGCTCTAAGAGTTTGGTTTGAAAGGTTGAGTAACTTTCTTTTGGAAAAATGATTTTTTAAAAGAAAATTTAATATAACTCTTTTTATTAAGAAATCTAATAATAACTTGTTAATCATGCAAATTTATATGGATGATATAATATTTGGTGCTACTAACTATTGCTTGTGTGAGAATTTTTCTAAGCTAATACAAGGTGAATTCAAGATGAGCATGATGGGTGAACTAAAGTTCTTCCTTGGTTTACAAATCAATCAATGTGAGGATGAAATTTTCATCAACCAATCCACATACACCCTGAACATCCTCAAGAAGTTTGGTATATATGGGGTCAAGGCTAGCAAGACACCAATAAGCACCACTACCAAACTCTCAAAAGATAAGAATGACAAGCTGGTTGATGAGAAGTGATATAATAGTATATGATAGAATCCCTACTTTATTTAACTACTAATAGACTCGATATTATGTTTACGGTTTGTTTGTGTGCCAAATTTCAATAATAAGAGTCTCATTTGAATACGATCAAAATTATTTTTAATTATCCTAATTAAATTTGCATTTAGGACTTTGGTATCTTAAGAGCACATCCCTTAAACTAGTTAGCTATTTGGATATAGACTTGATTGGTAGTTTGTTAGATAGAAAGAGCACTTCTAGAACTTGTTAATTCTTAGGACAATGCTTGGTTTCTTGGTTTGATAAGAACATTCAGTTGCCTTGTCCATTGCTGAAGTGGAATATATTATGACTAGTTGTTGTTGCTTTATAAATATTGTGGCAAAAATAACAGCTTAAGGACTATGATATTGATATTGATCACATTTCAATAAAATGTGATAATACAAGTGCTATAAACATTTTAAAGAATCCAATTAAGCATTCTAGGATCAAACACATATATATATTATTCATCATTTCTTACATGATCATATGTAATGTGATGATATTATGCTTGAGTTTATAGATACGAACAACAAATTAGCTGATATTTTCATAGAGCCTCTAAATAAATATCAAATGAAATTCATTAAAAGAGAACTTAGTATGCTAGATAGTTTTAGACAAAGTCAATTGTGTTTGTATGACTTAATTTGTTAAAATTGGTTGATACTTGTTTAGCTTGAAGCTTCCAAACTTGCATAGTTAGTTATTGCATTTTGAGCTAATTATTGATAAATTAATAAAATTAATTTATTAAGTTTATCAATAAATTTGCAAACATTAAAATTTCTAAAGGAAACTTAATGCATTTGCTTAATCAAAGATTTTTACACAAAATTACATTATTTTAACAAGAACTAACCTTGCTTATAAAGTTTTAAAACTTGTCAATTTAGTCCTTTAGATAGACTTAATTGTAAAATTTTTAAATCTTTAAGGACCTAATTGAAAATTTTTTAAATCTTTAGGGGCTAAAATTCACTTCTTTTCATGATTGTTAGGTTTAAATGAGGAGTTATGACACTTGTGTGAAAAGGAGGTGGAACTCCTCATGAGTTGTGCTCACGATCATGAGGAGACATTCACGATCGTAAGTAAACTCCTCATTAGGTACAAAAAATGGTTACCTATAATTTTCACATTAAAAGTCATGTATTTTCATTAAGTAACATATTGGTTTAGATTAAACTCTTTAATAAACATCTAAGGGTGGTTATTGACCAATTGAACACTATATAAACCCCCTTGAGATGTAGTTTTTACATCAAATACCTTTTTAGCAAAATTGTTTTTGTTCTTTCAAAGTCTCTTGTATGTTTTGCTTTATTTTCTCAGTTTTAACATCTTATTGCCTTTTTTTTCAATCTTTACACATATACATACCTTTATATTGCATTACATACACTCACTATGACCCATAAACAAGCAAGCAAAAGGGTTGACACCTCCTCCTCCTCATCTCAAAGAAGACTCCTCTAAATTCCTACTCTCATAATAAGATTAGAGCAAGGACATCTCAATTCTCCAAGAGGACCATCATCTCATTAAGGTGTATATCTAAGGTTGCCTTAGAACACCTAGGTTGTTATGATGAAGTTAAGCTTCTTTAAAGAATATAGGTCTTTTTAATATGGCCTTTGACAACCTTCCCACACACCCCTCTATTGTCATTGATTTTTTTTTACTTTTACTTTTAAAATAATTTATGTTGAACCCTCTTTATAGTATGAGATTCAAACTCGGTGGTAGATATCAATTTATGACTACATTGTAATTTGACAACCTTTTTGGGTTTAAAAAGGTGGGTATATTCAAAACCTTTCAAATTGGGCATATCGTACCTTATTGGTCAATAAGTACAAGATAAATTTGGGTAGTTTCAGCCAGGGACACACCAAATCCTCTTCCTTAAACTTTAAAGCCCTTTAGTACATTCACCATTTTTTTATTTATTCCATTAATGCTAGGGGCTTAAGCAATAAAGCAATCTCTTTAGATGATCTCTTCTTGCTTCACTGTATAGTGGAGAATAAAATTATAAAGTTAGGAAGAATTTTTTAATGGAGACTATGGTTTTTTAGTGATAATGTGAGTGGAAACATTTGAATATAGGGATTGTTACTAAGATTTCACAATTCTTTAACCTTACCCCAAGTGCCACCAACACTATTCTCTCCTTCCTTCTTGATGATAATTTCATAAAAAATTCTAAACAATTAAAGAAGGTTGGAGAACTATCACTACTAGAATTTAGCGAATTAGCGACGAAAATTTCCATCGCTAATTGAATAAAATTCGTCGCTAATAATAATTAGTGACAAATTACCGATGGATTAGTAGTCGTTGGTAAAACACGAGTTGCTAATAATTACCGACGGATTTTAACATTCCGTCGGTAAATTAGCGATAAAAATTTCGTCTCTAATTTAGATTTTTCGTCGGTAAATTAGTCCAGTCGTATGACATATTAGTCAGCTTTTACTGACATATTTATTATTTATCAATGGATTTTTCCATCACTAATTAGTGATGGAACCATTTTTGTCGGTAATTTCTGGCATTATATTAGTGACGAATTTCTTATTCCGTTGCTAATTTTAATAGTTTTTTTTTATTTTTTTCTTTATTCATCTCTAATTATTAAATTTGTTATATTATTGTACCTGTTGAAAATTATATAAACATTCCTTATAATTTAAACACAAATGAAATAATCATATTAAAAAACAGAAAATATACATTTAAATTATCCATAATAACTGGAAAAACATACAATTTTAAAAAAATTGTACCGCTTTGACATATTTTATATCAACATTATCAAAACCTACTGGTCCGCTAAATCTGTGACATGATCTGGACCAAGATCACCCTCAACATCTGAAGGGGTTGTGCTTAAAGCTACAGATGGAGATGAGTGTGGAGGTATAGGTGGTCGCGTACCAGAACTTTGTGCCCACCTTGTCAAAGTCTCTAGCTCTCGATAGATATCATCAACCTGCTAATCATACTCACGGCGAAGCTCAGATCAAACAATTTCTAATCTAGTCTACACAGACCTCTCAACCGCAGCATTAAAATTGGACTGGGAAGGAAACAACTCCTGCCTCGAGGATGTCACCTCGGTAGTACGGGAACTGCTCGTATAATAAGTCGACACTGAAGATCCAACACCATACACTCGTTGTTTTTATTTTCCTTTAGCTGCTTGAAGGAAAATCTAGTTCTCATCAAGTTTAGGTGCCTCTCCTCCCTCCTCTGCTGGTTGCGAAGCTGCAGCAACCATCTCTTCATAATGCGCCTAAATAAAATGACAAAAACTTAGTACATTATCATATTATGTAATATGTGTACTAGTTACATAAGTAAATTATCATTAAAATTATATTATTTATTTATGGCCATTGAATATGATACAAAACTCAGGGAAAAGATTTTTGTACGTACACTAATATTCTCGGATCAATAAATTTACTTATATCTAATTTGCTCATGTGGGTGGCCTTGAACAATTTATGTGCACTTGCTCACACTCTATCCTACTCAGTTTGAAAATTATTTATTATTTTAACAAATGAATAATACATTATAATATTTTAAACATAAATCAAGAATATGAATCATAATTAAGCTTAATACATGAATATAGTTCACAATGGCATACATTATTGGACAACTAGTAATTAGCTATTTCTTGCATATAATTATTCATATTTAAATGTCCGTATATACTATAGCTCGCTCATGTTCAAGCATAGATTTAGACCCTTCAGTGTGCTTAGAAGGACCTGTACTTGATCGGCTTTTCAGTTAGTCGATTTTTACTGATTATGCTACGTTTCTTGATGTAACCTTCCTCTACCTATTTTGCTTGCCAAGCTCTCCATACTACATCAGATATCGACCTATCTTATTTTTTTGATGTTCTGAATATGGATTGGCTAGTTAGTTAGTATAAGGATAGGGAACCTAGTTGTATGAAAGCCTGTTTAAGTGAACATGCTTGTAAACGTTTGGCCCTAACCCATTTGTATAAGTGGCGCTGACATTCGATTATGTGTGCATACAATAGATAGAAAATTCGTCAACCTTTCGGCATCATTCTCTAAGTGTACTATTCATAATATATACCCAGCAAAGCCAAATTAAGCATATTATACATTGGCTTTGCATGGCATATAGTATGATATGTGATGAGTGTGAAAAATACATGTTTTAAGCACTCTATTTTATTGCATCTTAGGCTTATTAGTTGCATTAGTTAGTTACTTTTTAGTTAATTTAGTTAGTTTTATTATTTTGTCTTAATTATTAGTATTTAGTTGTTTTTA
>CATIWO010226942.1:0-11301 GCA_949673435.1 Macaranga tanarius | reverse complement strand
ACACATACATACATACATACATACTCGCATGTATGTAAAATTAAAATGTTTTACAAAAAATTTCAACCATTGATTATAACACATCTAATGATCTAAATATATAGTAACTTCTATTAAAAATTACCTTATTAATAAATTGATATTTTTACTTCAATTAATGGTTTCTTTCCTATTTTAAATGTAAATATATAAAATTAATAAATTGTAACTAATTATACATGTATCTATAAAAATACTAAAATATTATTGAAAATATATTTGAGAAATAAAAAGTAGAAATAATTGCAATTTTCTTTTTTAATGAAAGTAGAGTTTGAAATATAAATATTACATATAATAAATTCCAAAATATTAACAATAAATAATAAAAAAAATTATCAAAAATTATTGTTAATAAAATAATGTATGTATGTATGTATGTATGTATGTATGTATGTATGTGTGTTTGTGTGTGTGTGTGTGTGTGTGTGTATATATATATATATATATATATATCTAATTTTAGAAGAAAGAAAAAAATTATTTCTAAATTTTATCAAAAGAAAAAAATTGGATCATAAAAAATATTTTGTTTCAAAAAAGAAAAAATAAAAAAATTTCAAAATTAAAAAGAAAAAATTATATTATTTATAGTTAACGCAGTATATAAGTGGTATTAGAGTTTAAGAGAAAGTAAATTTCTAAATTCTTTGAATTTTGGATTAAATTGAAAAATTATATGTCTGGAGGATTAAAGAATTTCTGTGTAAAATTTGAAGGACTTAAAATATAGTGAAGGTACCAATTTGAAGTATAAATAAAAGTTACGTAACTGAAAAGATAAAAATTAAAATTAAGGAACTAATTTGAAATGAATGGTAAACTTATTGGAGAAATTTACCCTAAAAATCTCACTTGTATAATAATAATAATAATTATCTTTAATAACTTTTAATTACAAGTTAAGTTTTCGCACGTTGTGCGGGTCAATATTTTATTAAAATTTTTAATGAAAATTTTAAAATTATCAATAATATTTAATTAAATTTAAATTCAAATATAAAATTTAAATTTGTTTATGGATCAAAACTTTAAGTGTAGACTTACAAAAAAAAATGCCAATTAAGCTACAATCACAAATTTTAAAAAATTGAAAATTATATTTGTAAAATGTTACAAGTTTAGTGGACTTAATTATTTACAAGCTATGAGAAAATTGTGCAGACAAATTGAAAAATAGAAAAGAAAAAAAAGCTGTAATAGAAGAATTGTAGCCTTAAAAGGTTTGAATTGGTTTCAGGCACAAATGTTTCAGAAATTATAGGCTAGTTGCGGTTGATTTTCATGAACAAGACAAGTTTGTACTGCCGCATCATAAGCAAGAAATTTTGCAACTTTGAATATATCTTGGGGCTGAAAAATAAACACCAAACCAGAACTTGTGCTTTCAGTGACTGAGTATATAAACTTAATTCAAATGTTGAATATTAGATTTTAAACTCTTATCAGAAAATTAGCCAATCGATAATGTCTAATCTGATTTAGACTTCATTGGTGTTTCTACACTTGTATTTAGTTCAAAGAGTGGAAATGTTTTAAATTCAAATCTCTCTATCTACTAGTAAAAATTATTATTTCTATATTAAAGTAATTCACATACAAATTAAGAGTATTTTTTATATATTTATTAAAGGCCCGAAAAAAATTAAAATATATAGACCATGGTCTATATTTTGAGTTATGAAATTTTAATTTGTAATAGTTTTGAAATTCGTCAATAGTAGTGGAAAAAAGAAGCAAAAATTTGAACAATGGTCGGTCACCTCTACAGAATAAGTATCAAATCGATATATTATTGGCCCAAAATAAATTTTTATTGAGTTTAATTATTCATCCCATGAAATTATTTACTCATAATCCAAATTTCAATCATAGACCTTTTGATTATTCCCATTTTTCATTAGAATCAAGTGGCCAAAAAATTATCACAAATAATATATACTTGCAAATTTATCCGGTTCATATGTATGTGTGAATTCTAGAATAATGTTTGTTGTAAAGTATACTTTATACATAATTATACTAGATGTGAAAAATTAATTTTATTTACTAATAATAATAATAATAAAATAGAGAAAAATAAAATTATGGTAGAGTGCTGGAGTTCAAAGTCCATAACCATTTCTTTATATATAATTAGAAATGGTCATATAAATATGACTTTTAGGATTTTGCACGGACCCCAAGAAACTTATACATATTTCTCATATGAAAAATACTCCTATTTTAAATTGGACAGCGTTGCCATGTCATCCATCGCAAACGTTTGGGATGAAAATGATCTCACGACACGATACAGGAGCATTTTATTTTTATTTTTTTAAAAAAGATAGAGATAAAAAGATAAATGCATCACATCGACGCCAACCCTTTTCCTTTTAAATTATTCTTGTTCAATTGGAAAAGGACTAAAAAAAAAGGATCTTTTGATATCAAGATTTGATTGACCTTTCTTTAAAAAAAAAATAATTCCTTTTGCCAATTTGTGGACTCTACTGGTCTCATTTTTATACTGTAGGATTTGAACATATAATTATTTTATACCAGTAGACGTACATTTCCAAACTTGGTATGTGACCGTGAACGAACCTTCTCAGAGTGTTTTTTTTTTCTCTCTCCGAAGGTGAAAAACATAATCAATTAACCAATATATATATTCATACATAACTAAGATTGTTAGTATAAACTAAAAATTTTAATAATTGATACTTTTTTTAAAAAAATTAATAATTTTGAATATATGAAAAAATTTGCACATTTTGTAATATTTAATTAGATGTGAAAATGTAACAAAATTTTTATAATATAAATAGAATAAATACACAAAAACACTTTCGGTCTGATCTCATATTCGTCATGAATGTTTGTTGAAGTACAAATACATCCATATCACTTTTAAAAATGATATATTTAAACCCTTTTTATAAACGATATTTTTCTCACAATTAATAATTTTTTTTTTTTGACATGTATAAGAAAATATATTGGATAAACGTGTATTTTTTCCCCTAACATTATTCATAACAAGAAGTAAATTTACCTTTAAAAAATTAAAAATATTTAAACACAATTTTAAAAAAATAAACTCATCCAACAAAAATGTTAAATAACTATTTTCTTTTCATACTTGTGGGGTATACATGACTTTAAAAAGTTTTAACCTATAATTTTTTTGTACAAAGTTTCTTTAAAAAATTTATATAAATCCATTTTATCCCATTTCAAAAAAAAAAAAAAAAATATATATATATATATATATATATATATATAGAAACATTTAAACAAAAAATAATCCATCTTATAATATAAATTTCTTTATATATAAATTTTTCAAAAGAATTTGCATAAAAATTATATTTAAGATCCTTTTAATGTCATATCAGTATCAATAAATGACATAAATATAAAAGATAAAAAGTTAATATTTTTGTTAAATGAGAATTTTTTTTTTTTTTTGTGTTTAAATGTTACTAACTTTTTTTAAGAACAAATTTATTCCTTTTTATGAATATTAAGAGTAAAAATGCATATTAATCTAATAATTTTTTCTTATCAGAATTAGTGTTCCACTAACGATGAGGGTAGATATCATTTAGAAGAGGTGTTTAAATATGTGATTTTTAAGAGTATATTTATACATTAAAGAATATATATGACTGCTGTGAGATTAGGTCAAAACGTTAGGGATGAATATATTTATCCTTTTCTTCATATAATTACGTAACTATTTTGAAAAACATATTGGGTTAACTTTGAAAAAAAAAAATTTATGTTTGTTGATGCCAAAAATTTAAATATTTATTTTACAGTTTCATTCAAATTTTTATTATTTTAGTAAAAATGTCTCAATTTGATTAATTTTTTTAATATAAATTGTTATTTGATTACAATTAAATAAAAAGATGTAATTTTTTTTTTTGACAATTAGCTAGATGAGAAGAGAGTTACATTAACTTCCCTGAATAGCCTCACATAAATTGCTGGGAAAAATATTGCAACTACGTAATTGCTTTGACATTGTAGTCTTGACGTTGTGATTAGAAAATTTTATTTTAGTCAATAGATCGAACATCTTATTCATGGACAGCATTTTAAATTTGTCTTTTTTGGTCGACTAAATTGAATTTTTCAAGTGACCAAAAAAAATAATTGAATTTTTTAAGTGATCATATGGCAGCAAATCTACGCTACTCTCTCATTCTGCATTCATTCATCTAACATTTTTGCCATAAAATAATGTATTTAGACCTTGTCTTGCTTCATTGAGCGAACAACTTACCAATATGTAATTTTTCAGCTCTTGTTTAATGATTGGATCATGAAGTCAAATGGTTTATTTCAAATATTGTGTGTAGAATTTTCATTTTGTTTTTTCATGAGATAGTAATGCAGTGCACAGTCAATCTTTTCTGTGTGTACATTATGAAATATATGATTCGACATTAGCTACACTTGATTTATATAATTAACTGGTATCAATTTGAAGAAACAAACGAACTACATTATTATTATTATTATGTAGTTTCATCAATGTATCTGAATTATTATAAATGTAAAAGTATTTACAATTTAATATTATCTGTTTTAAAATATTGAATTCAGAGATTATTAAATAAAAAATTAATTAATTCTTTAACCATTCAAACTCATTGTTGGTATTAATAATATATATATGGTAAAAATTTTGAAATATAATTGACATTGTCTTCGATTAACATTTCAGAGATTCAACCCACTATACAACATCAAACAAATTTTCGATTACTGGACTACACTAGAATTTCCACACCTCAAAAGGACTTTCCTTAAGCCAATTTCTCCTATTTATTTGGGAAATGCCTATTCAACTTTGAGGGTCGAGACCCAATTAAAGGTTATTCGTTGTCCTGGATGGTTCCCATAATCTAGAACCAACTAATCATAAATGTCAAATATTTGAAGTTTTCTACAAGGATCAAAAGCACACAGAGTGATGGAGGATTTTCAATAATAACTGTTCTTTCTATTGAAATAAAATTTTGAAGGAATCAAATGATAAAAAGACTTCTAGTAATATTTTTTTTACTATATCATACATTTTTAACTTTATCAATTAAATATACAAATTTTTTAATTAATTTTTGTTTTATTATATAACTAGTTAGAATGATTTAATTTCATTTTTCTATTTACTAATAGTATATTTGGTATAAATGAATTCTACAAAATTTTATAGAATTCATTTACAATTACAAATGATGTGCGTTTGGTTTAAATGAAGATATTGTAGAATTCATTTGCAATTCCAATTTTTTAAATTTGTACAATTGATTATAACTAGATTTCCTTATTTTTATTTTCAAAAGTATCTTTCTATTTAAAAGGATATTTTTTGTCAAAATTAAAAATTAACTAGAATTCTAGATTTATACCAAACATATTATAACAAAATATGGAATTCATTTGAAATGAATTCTTTATACTATTCATTTGAATCAAGCACATTTCATTGATAAAAATTCATTTTAAAATAAATGAATTTCTTGGTAGAATTAAACCAAACACTATGTAAATGTCATAATTCTAATTTCATAAAAAATTCATAAATTTCTATATACAACTGTAACAATTGATAAGACTTAAATCAACTGATTTAGGCTAACATATCTAAGGTTTTAGATATAATTTCTATTTAGAACAGTAACAATTGATGACAATTTTTTTTTAAAAAAGGTTCTCTCAGGGATGAAAACCACAATTTATAAATAGAAATCTATTCTTTTTCTTTTTTATTAACAGTAATAATTAACAATCATGGTTCTTATGAGTGCAAGTACATCGAACATCCTCATGAGTAGTACAAGTGGCAAAATGTGTGAATATCTATTGTGGAGACCAAAGATCGAACCCCGCCCCATTTGGTTTCCTCTTTATGGTTTTGGAATTAACCACTCTAACCAAATGAAAAAAAAAAAAAAAAAAAAAAAAAAAAAAAAAAAAAAAAGTACATTGAGCAACAGAAATTCGTCTTAAAAAATAGTGATGTCGTGGTATTGCTACTTTGGTGTTCATTGCTCCTTTTTTAGATGCACTAGATCACTGAACCAGGAGTAGAGAAATATTAATCTGGAAAATGGGCCGAAACAGCATTTAACAAAGCCCACGAATAAGAAAAAAACAAAGGTCCAGCCTCTTCGACACTCTCTATTGATATGTTGCAACAAGTATGACCAAATTTCAACTGGCCCAAAAATCCATTTGGAAGTACATTGCAAATATCCCAAGTCTCAGTAGCTCCAAAATAATTGAAAAAGAGTAGAAATTACACACACAAATATATATATTTTTTTCTTTAGGAATTTTTTTTATAAAAGACATTTACACGGAATATATACACAACAAGAAATAAATATGACATAATATTTTACCGTTAAATATTATATTTTAATTATTTAATATTAATAAGCATATACTAATGGTCTAACAATCGAATTTTATAAATGAAGGCATATACAATATTAGATAAATATATTTTTTAATTATATTATGAGCCAAATCATTGTTTTAGGGTGTTAAAAAAATTGTTTTAAGTGGCACCACTTACTTATTCTAGTAATAAATATGCATTTCAACTTAAATGATAACTTAAATTCAAGTTTCTCTTTCATCTTTCATAAATTAAAAAATAAAATTAAATAATATATCCGTCTAAAATTTCTTTTGATATCTTTTTCAATGTAATTTATACATTTTTTTCAACTTGTAATTTATGCAATTTGGGATATTTCTCATTCATCTATTATTTTATTAATTATTATTGATAAAATGTAAATAGATAAATGGCTATATTTTATTATGTCCGAAAGAGTACAATAAGAGAGCTATTTATACAATAATGATAGGGTAAATAAATTGCTGATCTCTTTGCATGATTAATGTATTTATCAATCTCTAATCAACCCTTGTTTCGACTCTAATAATCAATTTTGAATTACTAATATGTGTGTTTAAGTATGACTATTAGTTAGATTAAAATTATTGATAAGGCAAGCAATTAGAGGTCAAATTAAAGCTTAATTGAAGCCCTTAAAGGTCCTTACCAAAGTTCCTAAATGCCATATGGATGATCATAACTCAAGTAAGATCATTTGAAGTCAAAATATGTGAAATTGACTTGGTATAGACTACCCTCGCGATCTTGAGAGTGGCAGAATGACCATGAACGAATGAAGGCAAATTTTGCAAGTAACGGTCCTATTTTTGAACGTCACAATCCTAAGGCCTCTGCTCACGATTCTGAGCAGACACATTCTTATAAAAAAAGGATGAAATCACATTAAATGAAGATGGAAGTGATTTTAGACGATTTTGAGGCTTCCCAAGAACTATTTTTTTCATCTCCAACTATAAATATAAGACATAAAACTTCATTTAAGAAGTTAGAGAATTAGTCGAACAATTTAGAATTTATTGATCATTTATTGTGAGGATTAAATCTTTATATATTTCAATTCTTATTTGTATTCTCTTCTATATTAAGCTTCGTATGAGAGTTGGAGTGTGTCAGTTGATAAGATCTCTCTGTCTATAACTTCTTGGAGTTAAAAAGTGGGTAGTGGGAATTTAAATTAATAAGGTTTAAGTGTTACCCTTGTAAAATAGTTGCGTTGTGGAAGGTTTAAGTGTGAGTCTTGAGAAAAACAATTGGGTTGTAAGAGGTTAGTGTTGAGCCTAGAAAAACACAGGTTTAAATGTAAGCCTAGAAAACACTTGGTAAAAAGTTTTGAGCGAGCCTAAAAAACTAATTGTTGTAAAGTTAGTGTTGAGCCATAAAAACACCTTATTGTAACAATATTGTTAATAAGATTGGTGTTGGGTTGAAAATCCTAACTTGAGGATAAGTTAGGTAGAAAAGTAATATTAGTTTAAAATCCCAACCTCTATAAATTCTTGTGCTTATTATTTCTTTTTTTATTCTTATTTATATCCTTATCCTTTTTTTTTTTTTTTGTTAATTATATTAGTTAAGTTATTTACCTAATTCTTTTTTAATCTCCTTTTAATTTTTTATTTTCCTTTAAACTACATATTGACCTTATTTACCCCTTGTCTAGGGCCTTTTTCAATTGGTATTAGAGCTTGTGTTCTAGGTATTTAGTTGCTAGAATTTAATATCATATGGAGTGAATTTCTTTCTTTCCAAATATATAGACCTTTCTTTAATATGACTGACTACCTTTTTTGGAAACCTAAAATAGAGCTTTATCTTGATAGTGATCCCATTAGATTATGGGATATGATTTTAAATGGGTGGAACCCTTCCATAAAGATAATGGAAGGCATCCAAGTTTCAAAAGAAAGAAAAAAGTGGTTTCAAGAAGAAAAGGAAGAGAACCATAAGAACAAAAAAGCTATGTCGCTTAATATTGCTTTTATATCAAGAGAGGAAGAAGGTAAAATTCACATTGTATTTTGGGCAAGGAGATGTGAGAAACCTTGGAAAACCACTATAAATGAAACATCCAAGTTAGATAAAAAAACTTTAACTCCATTTTTATGAGTATAAACTCTTCAAGATGAAGTCATATGAAAGCATCACCACTAAATGCCCTCTTGACAACCTTGAAGAAGTTGGGTAAACACTATTTAAAGGAAGAGATTAATGCCAAAATTCTAAGAGTACTACCCAAGAAGGATTGGGAGTCAGATGACTTCAATTGAAGAATCTTGTAACCTCTCTAAGCTTTCAACCGATATCATTGGTAAGCTTCTCACTCATGAACTTACCTTTAGGCAAAAAGAAGAGGAAAAATAAGGCAAAGAGGACAAGAAGAAGAGCCTTGTATTAAAAGTATCATAAGAGTCAAGTGACGAAGATGACCTTCAAGATTCAGGTGAAGATAACCTTCAAGATTCAGGTGAAGATGATGAGGAGATTGTATTATTCACAAGAAGCTTCATAGAGTACTTAAAAAGGAAAAATTTATGCAAGCACAAAGAATTTAAGAAAGGTAGCTCCAAAAAGGTTATGGAAATCATATGCTTTAAGTGCAAGAGACCCGGTCACATTCAAGATGAATGCCCCAAGCTCAAGTATAAGAATAAATAAGTAAACGAGAGAAGAAAAATATTTAAAGCTACTTAGGATGATTTCTTAAAATTGGAGTTGGACGATGAGCAACAAGGAGCAACCAACCTTTGCTCTATGACCTTAGAAGACAATCATGAGGTACCTCATTTGACTAATTCCTCTTGTGATGATTTATATAATGTTGAGCTTGATGATGAAAACTCCATGAAGGAAAAATTCATTTTGAAGTGTAAAAAATTACTTTCAAAGAAAATTTTTTTATAAAAAGGAGTTTTTAAAATTATCCAAGAGTCTTAAGGATTTAAAAAAAAGTTTTTAAAAATGAGTTCCTCAAATAAATAACTCTCGAATGATTCGAAAGCTTCTATTTTTTTTGAAAAAAATAAGTTGATAAAACTACAAAAGAAAATAATATGCTTTTAAAAAAATTTTAGAGTTAAAGAATTTCATTTCCAAATTTCACAAAGGGTAAGAGACCCTTAACTCTATCTTGATCTCGAAAAAGTTTCATGGTGATACATTTGGAATTGGATATGAATATGGGGCTACTTCATCATCATCCTCCTAAAACAAGTTTGTGAAAGCCAAACTTAACTCTACACATACTCTTAGTAGTAATACTAAAACTTAAGCTATTATAGCTAAAGAGTCTTACACACTTAGAGGCAAGAATTTTAGGGCTCATCTCTTTATGTCTTAAAGGTCTAAGGCTCAAGCCAAAAAACCTCAACCTAAGTATGCTTTTATATACACAAAGGCACACACTAAAGCATCCAACTTCACACAATCATATACACACTTATGAATGTATGTCTTATGTGCACTCTAGGACTCTAAGATTCATGCATGATTATTTTTAAGATTCGCATGTTTATTCTAGAACTCAAACGCTTAATAGAAGATATGTGCAACACTCTAATGCTAAGAGCATATGCACTTAGGCACAATAGGTTTACTAAAGTAAAATGCTTATATTGCATGACTCTTGGTCACACTAGTAATGTATGATACTATAAAAGGTTGCACTTGTAATTATTGCCATTGAATTATTTTAAGACTAACTAACCTAGGCTAAGTAACGTTTGGGTTCAAAAGATTAATTGATCTGATTATGCTCTTGCTTGAATTGATTGTGTCTGTATATTTTGATGAGTTATTACTTATTTAAATTTAAGCTTGCAATTTGTATTGTTAATTATTACATATTGAGCTATTTATTGATGAATCTATGAAAATGATTTATTTAATTCATCATTAAATATGCAAACATTAATGTCCAAAGAGAATTTGACCCCTTTATATGATCAAAATGCTTTCAAAATTGCATAATTTAGCATGCTTATGCTATTCTCTGATTATTTTCATTATCTTTCTTCTAGAATCCCTTTTCATTTGGCATGCCTTTTTTTTTAAAGCACTTTTTGGACTACATGTTGTGAATCATGATTGTTATTGCCATTACTCTAATATGAGTCATGTTTGACACTTTTTTCATTTTTTATTTGGAATTATGATTGCCTTTTTCAGTTATTTTTCAAGTGATATCATGATTATCATTATCACTATATTTGATTAAGGCTTCACACTACAAGAAAATAACGAAATAGAAACGAAAAATAGAAATAAAATTTTCCGTTTCAAAATTTTGAAACGGAATTGTGACAGATTTGAAACGGAAAATTGAAATTGCTACGAAATTTTAGAAACGGAATAAAAATCCGTTGCTAAATGAATTGGCGACGGAATTAGAAAGGGAATTAGCAATGGAATTAGAAAGGGACAACTATTCCATCGCTAAATTATTGCGGGAACGTTGGCGCGAACATATTGAATGGGAAATAGCGACAGAATTTTCCGTTTCTAATGAGCGACGGAATAATTCCGTAGCTAAATAGCTACGGACAATCAATCCGTTTCTATTTATACGTTTAGCGACGGAATTTTTCGTTTCAAAAAAAATACAAAATTTATTATTATAAGTAACAAAATTTCCGTAAAAATTTTCAGCGACAGAATTCGGTTCCGTTGCTAATTTTAGCGACGGAATTCGATTCCGTTGCTAATTCCGTTTCAATTTTTGCTATTTTTAAAAAAAATATCAATAAATAAATTTTAAATTGTATTTTTATATTTTCTAGTAAAAATGAACTAAAATTATATTTTAAAAATTTTAATATATAAATATGACTTTG
>CATIWO010226937.1:0-15891 GCA_949673435.1 Macaranga tanarius | reverse complement strand
TCTCTCGGTTCAATTATAAATGAACCTCTCACGAGGTCAACATATACGAACCTCTCTCGGTTCAATTATAAACGAACCTCTCACGAGGTCAACACATACGAACCTCTCTCGGTTCAATTATAAATGAATCTCTCATGAGGTCAACGCATGAACCTCTCTCGGTTCAATGATAAACAAACCTTTCATGAGGTCAAAACATACGAACCTCTCTCGGTTCAAAATAAATGAGCTTCTCAAGATTCAACACAAACGAATCTCTTTTGAGTTCAAAATATACGAACTTATCAAGATCAGAGCATATGAATCCCTTTAGGTTCACAACATGCGGGCCTCCTTAAAGGTTCGACACTCTGATGCTAAATAAATATCCTTCTCGAGGAAGGGCCTTCACATGCAAATTTGCAAAAATATGAAATTATAAAAACTAGCAGAACGCTTTTTCGAATATAAATATTCGATACCATTGGGGGGGACATATGATAAATATGAGAATTATCATGTTCCTACACATACAAATCCAAGTCCTGAAAGGACTCTGATCACCAAGGCTAAAGAGACCTAACTGGTAAGGAATTAGGACTCTCATGATACTAATCCAAATAGGACTAGGTATGTCCTTCTTATGCCTATATATAGGCTTATATCTTTTATTATTGGATCATCTGGAATAAACTTTCTCTAACTTAAGCATCGGAGAACCTACGGATCAGAGATCCTTGGCTCATCTAAGGTTTTCTCTTGTGTTTGTAGGTTTGGAGGAGGTTGACATTCATCAGTAAGTAATTTATGGTCATCTATATACTCAGAAACATTCAACGAGTATTGTTTTTTCTTTATATTTTGTTCTTGGATCAAAAACCTCTCTTTCTTGCATGGATATTCTTGGTTTAAGGAAGCACTACTTCTTTTTGCACTCTTATTTTGATTCATTATTAATTCGTGTTTTGCATTAGCATTGATCTTGAATCTTGTGATATCTCGTCTCTCATTCTACCTTTATAACTGTTAATCGTTGAACCAATCAATTTTTTTATCATCTCTAATATTATTTTTGCAAAAATTCAACAACTTCCATTGCTTTTTGAATCTTTTTCTTGAATCAACAACTTCCCTTGCTTCTTATTGCTAGTGTTAGTAATATGCTCTTCTTTTTCCTTCAATTCCTTATATTCTGCAATGCATAGTAAGGCTTCAAATTTTGTCACCTCCATGTTAGAAACATCAAACTTGGTTCCTATATCTTCAAGAGTTAACATTTTTATTTCCTCATTGTTATCTTCTTTTTTTTTCTTCTATTTTGTTCTTCCCCTCCATTCTTTTGGCCAAAAACTTTGGAAAGTGAAATTGATAGATGACAATATATATTGAACTTGTTAACTCTTGTAAAAAAAATTACAGCGATACAATAAAAAAATATATCAAGGAATTAGTTTATATATATATATATAAAGTAAAGTCCTAGTAAAATAATTCTTATCCTAAAAGAAAAAAATTTGATTCAAACATTTACAATTTTTTTAACATGTCCTAGTTGTGAAATAATTTCTTTACAAAAAAAAATTTGATAATTTTTTCTCTAAAAGAAAAAAGGATTTGATTCCAATGTTAAATTTTTTTTTGACAACATGAACAAAGGTTTAACCCTGACACCAGGCAATTGCGATGTTGTAGGAATCAAATTCTTCTCTTCTAGTTATAGACTTGTAGTCATCTATAACTAGCTCTACAATTTTTATGGGTATGTTTAATACTCTGATGTTTAGATTCCTAACCCAACTCTATAATAGAGTCCAGGGTCAATACTGCTATTGGTTTTAATGAAAAATAAGAAAAACTAACGTTTCGTTAGCTTGAACAAATGGACCTTGCAGTTGCTATGGAGATTTCTCAGCCATGAACAACAACATCACCTGCAATTCTATTGGAGAAATTTTCTTTCAGAGCATGACACTCATATCTGTCGAGGACATAAATCGAAGTGTAGGCAGTACTGATAGAGCTATAAGCATTTCAGGGTTTGGCAGGGGGCAACTAAGCCACTTTGCTCATGAGATCACTGTGAAGTATTTTACCAATTTCAGAGCTAAAGCCATTTTTAGTCACTTAAAACTCCAATTAACCTGCACGCATGCATACATATGTGAAATAGTAGAGCCATCACTAAAATGTTAAATGGAAATTAACAAAGAATTAATGCCCACCTTTATGAGTGGGCATTTTCTGACCGAACCGATTAAACTGACTGAAACCAAACTGAAAAATTGATCCGGTCCAATTACTGAAATTCAGAAATGTCGGTTCGGTTGGAAATTTGAATAAATTCAGTTTTTAAAATTTTGATTCGGGATATGATATCTACAACCCGAACCAACCGAATTTTTGATTTTTTATACATATAAAATGACATTGTTTTACATGTTTAGGGTAGTATATATATATATATATATATATGATATTAGGCTTTAACCCTAAACATAAAAAACCCTCCCTCTTCCAGTGCCTTCTCTTTCTCTCTTCTAGCACCGCTTCTCTTCTTCTCTTTGAAAAAAATGTAACCCTAAATCTCTACCAAGCAGCGCCGCTTCTCTTATTCTCTCTGAAAAAATCTAACCCTAAATCTCTTCTAGTTCCGCTTCTCTTCTCTCTGAAAAAACCTAACCTTAAATTCCCTTTACTCTAGTTAGTCTCTTTTATTCTCTTCTTAATCTTCTTCTCTATAACGTCTTACTCTCTGAGTTATTCTTTTGCTCCCATGTCATACGGGTTCAAACTTTCAATCTCTGAGTCATCGAGTGACAGATGATTTTTCTCATCGCCAGTCTTTATTCTTTGATCTTTCTCATTAAAAGTGAGGAAAATTAACATGCATATAATCTAGTAAACATCACCATATCTATTTTTGTGAAATATAATTTTCTATATTTTGTGAGTCGTGATCTATTTTGTGCTTGAATTTAGATATGTATTCTTTGATCTAATATCAAGATCTAAAGGTGGAAGCCTTTTTTTTTAAGCCTAATTCATTATGGTGGAAGATATTTTCAAATATGCATGTTGATATTTGCCACTGCATGTGAGGACATCTAAACATTCATTTAAATATTAAAAAACTAGTAAATATCTAGATCTCATGTTTTTACATATTTTTATAATTTTTTACAATTATGTGAATTCTGGATCCTGATATCTATTGTGTATTTATTTCTTCTTTTTTTTGGAATGATGCAACTACAACCCGTGGTTTGGATCTGGTAGTTCTTGATCTCAAATCGAGATCTGAAGGTGGAATCTTTTTTAAAGGTGGAAGCTTTTTTTATGGTGGAAGCTATTTAAGTAAAAAAACTCAAATCTGATTAAGCAGAGTTTAAATCTGTCACTCGATCCTTTAGGAGATTTGCATAACTCATCTCCTATTAAAGGTATGAAAGTTTCTTACTTAATTTTTTCACTATGGTTCAATTGCAATTAATTATTTAATTTCGTTCTTTAACCTTTGTGTTGTGTGTGATGTTGTAATTTTTTCTATAGATGGAAAGTAGTGGTAGTACATGCAGTGGCAATGGTAATATTGCTACTGCCACTACTAAACCAGTACCACAACAACTATTAGTGGAAGCTGAAAAGTAGCCTAATGTTGCTACTAAAAAAAGAAAGGAGATTGAGCCTCATTCTAAGGTATGAGAGTATTTTGAGAAGATAAAGGATGAGACTGGCACAATAGTACAAACTAATTGTATTTATTATTCCAAAATTTTTAACTGTCACTCAAAAAGATATGGCACTTCATTAATTAGAAATAATATGCTAAATTGTTTAAAAAATCCTCACCCAAAAGAAAAAAAATTGACACTTTTAACTCTTCAACCTTCTATGAATGTTTCTGAGTCTAATTTACATGATTTTGTGGGTGTGATTGGAACTTGGTAATTTGATCACGATAAAATTAGAAATGCACTTACACAGATGATAGTTGTTGATGAATTGCCTTTCAAATTTATAGAAGCTGAGGGCTTTAAAAAGTTCATTTCAGTTGTATGTCCTAGGTTTAAAATTCCCTCTAGAAGGATAATTACTAGAGATTGTTGCACTCATTATCTTGAGGAGAGGTCTAAGTTGAAAACTTTTTTTAAGGAACACTGTTAAACAGTTAGTTTAACAATGGACTTCAATTTAGAGAATAAACTATATGTGCATAACTACACATTTCATTGATGATGAGTGGAAGCTTCAAAAAAATTATTTCTTTTGTCCCTGGAACATCTCATAAGGGGGAGTACATTGCTAAGGCATTAGAGACATGTTTGCTTGAGTGGGGGCTAAAGAATGTATTCACTATCACACTTGACAATGTTGCTTCAAATGATACTGCAATAAGTTTTATTTAACAAGAAACTATTAAGTTAGGGGACCACTGCTGTTAGATGTAAGTATATGCATATGAGATGTATAACACATATTTTGAATCTTATTATTAATGAGGGGCTTAAAGAGTCTAGCATTTATATTAAGAGGGTGAGAGAGGCTGTGAGATATATTAGAAATTCATCCTTAAGGTTGACAAAATTTAAAGAGTTTTCTAATTTACTTGGCATTGAGTATAAGGCTGCATTGAGTCTTGATATTCCAACCAGGTGGAACTGTACATATTTGATACTACAAACTGCTTGTCTTTATAAAAAAAAGGTTTTGAAAAGTATGATTAATGTGAACCAGCTTTCAGATCTAATCTTGGTGAAGATATTCCTAATTATCTTGATTGGATTTCTGTTCAATAACTAGTTGATTTTTTGAATTTTTTTTATAAAATGACATTGAAGATATCAGAATTACTGTATGTTACTACAAACACATTTTTTTTCAAAAATATCTTATCTGTTTTGTGTCCTTAATAAGTGGATGAACTCTGAATGTACTTCTAAAAGGTTAATGGGCTTTTTAATGAGAAGTAAATTTGATAAGTATTGGGATGATCCAGACAAAATGAATATGTTAATTTTCATTGCTAATATTCTATATCCTAAAGACAAGCTAGAATTTATGGAATTTTCTTTGACACAAATTTATGGTCAATTTATTAGTGGAAGCATGTTCTCTCATGTCAAATTTGTACTCTATGAACTTTTTGATAACTATGGTGCACTATATTCACCTGCTGCTGCTGCTAGTGAGTCTGCTTTTGAAATTATTAGCTCACCTACTATATTTGCTTATTTGAATGTTCAATCTGGTGCCAAGATGTCTTTATTAAAAGAAAAATTTAAGAAACAGAACATGAAAATTAGTTTATATAGAAGCAAGTGATCTGAATTAGATATTTATTTAAGTGAGTCAATTTTGGAGGATGAGGGGACTTTTAATGTGCTTCGGTGGTGAAAGCTTAATAGTGAAAGGTTCCCAATCTTGTCAAGATTGGTTCATAATATATTGGCTGTTTCAATATCCATAGTTGCATCAGAATCCACTTTTAGCACAGGTGGCAGGGTCCTAGATGTTTTTAGGAGTTTTTTTACTCCTAAAATTGTTGAGACTTTGATTTGTACTCAAGAATAGCAAAAGGTGGCTGACAAGCCAATTTCTATTGAGGAGGCACTTGAAGGTTTAGAGGCATTTGAGAAGGGTAATAATATTACAAGTTTTAATTCAGTTTAATTTAAATTTTATTACTCAATTGTTATTTATTCTAATCAATATTTTTGTCAAATTTTCTTAGCAAATTTACCTACTGTGGGCATTGGCCCTAACTTTGCATCATAAAATCAATTCAAAGCATTTCTAATAGTGGCAGTTATTGCTTTCCTTTCAATATGTGAATTTCATACAACAACAGCTACTGTCCTTGCAATATGCTGACCCTTTTTTCAGTAATTTTGCTTAACATTTTCACTTTATTTTTATTTTTCCATATGTGCCTGTGGTTTTGTTGCTTTACATTTTCTTTTAACCTACTATTTTTTGCTTTGTTGTGCCTTGGGGCTGTTAGTCTATGACTACCACATGTTGTGCCTTAGTTTGTATTTATTACAACAACTCTACTTAATGTGTTATAAATTCATTGGTCATTTCTTGAGTTGCCGTGATATACAAACTTAGGTGCCTGTGGTGTTATTGCTCAATAGGGCTATGATGATGCTTTCACTTAATTTACTTCTGATTATGTGAAAATATTTGCCTCAATTTTTTTTGTGACTATTTTTTTACTGTTGCTAGAAATATGGTTGCATTTTTATATGATTTGAAAAGTTTAGTATATGAGCTCCTTTCTATTTCTTTTTGTAATAAGATATGTTCATTTTTCGACCGAACCGACCATTCATCTTGAATATTATCTTCATTCTGATTTGCTTTCTTACTTTACTATTGTTATGTGTGTTGATGTTGCTTTCTTATGTTGTTATAATGCTGTTGTTATCTTATATTGCTATTGTTGTTTCAATTGCTTTCTTATATTTCTATTATTGTTTCTATTGATAACTTTCTGTTGCTCTTTTAATTCTAATTTGTGAGTCTGTGACTGACTTATGACTTGTGAGACTATGATGATGCTTCCACCAAATTATTTTTGAGTTTTTATTAATGCTGGCCTCTTTTCTTTGGTGACAATTTATTTGTTGCTAGAATATAGAATGGCTTGCATTATTATATGACTTGAAAATATACAATCTGAGTCTTTTTTATCTTGCAATATGTATTACATATTGATATTGATATTTTTCTTTCTTTTTTCTCATTTTGTCTCTATTTTTTATTGAAACTGAATGTTGGAAGTACTTGCCATTACATTTTCTTGGTGCAGAATTTGTTAATATTTTTTTATAGGACTTGTTGATATATTTTGCTGGAATGAAGCATTCACACTTAGTGACAAAATTAAAGGATACCTCAACTCCATTTTTTTGGTAAGAGTACATTGGTTATATACTTGTAATAGTTCTATACAAAATTAAAAGTTGTAATTTGTATATAAGTGAGGCATATTTTTTTGTATTTAAATGCATAGTTATGGATTTTATTTTGTATTTGAATGCATATCTATACATTTTTATATGTTTTGTAACTTAAAACAGTTTAAGTTTTATTACAACTTTTAGTGATAGTGCTATTAATATATATAGGGATAATAACACTGTAAGTCCTAAAAGTATAGTTGATTTTACAATTTAGTCCTATAAGTGAATTTACTAACAATTGAGTTCTATAAAAATTTAAAATTATCACCGTTAGTCCTAATCTGTTAACTCTAATAGTTTGTGCTGACATGGCATACACATTAACTTTTTTTTCACACTTCAGCTGTCACGTCACTATTTTTTACACCTCACCTTCCACATCACTCATCTTCCACGTCACCCTTCTTCTTCTTTTTCTTCTTCTTCTTTTTCTATCTCTTTCTTCCTTAGATAGTTTTGCAATTCGGTTTTAATGTGACAGAAGCACTGAGAGTTTAAATAATTTCTTCTCTTGAGCAATGTGGTGGTTTAAGGATCTCTTGGTTATGGGTACCAATTTGGTTGAAATGCTAATAAAATCCATGTCTCACAAAAATTTGATCATGCCATCATAAGTCGGTTTCTATTTTATTATCAGAAAATGAAGTTCTACACAGGCACAACCACATCTGATGAGATGCAAAAAAATTTTAAAACTGTTAATGATATGTTTTATGTTCTTGATTGTAGTTCTATTTTGTGCAAGAGTCTTTTCAGTATTCTTTGAGTTGCTTTTAATTTAAATATCATAAAAAATAGTAGGAACAACTTGGAAAGAATGATAGGTTCTCAGATGGATCAAGCAACTTTAGCATCTCCATATGGGAACAGTTACTTGTACGATGTTAACATAGTCGTAAGGTTCCTAAAAGCAACTCTGCATGGGGGAAACTGTGAAGTAAATTCAATGAAATTAAAAAAAGTTGCTAGGTTGACAAATTTGTATATAGCAGAAGTAGCTCCTAATTCTTGTTTAAAACCTTTAAAGTTCTTAGCCTTATCCATGTTCTTGTCTGACTCTGATGGAGACTCTTATGATAAAATCTACCGTGCTATGGACATTTATCTAGAGGTAGTAAATTTACCCCAGAATATTTTTAATTCAGTTTTTGGGAAACTATAATTTAGAAAAAAAAAATTAGAATTTTGAGAGATGGTGGTGGAGCAGAGGCAGAGGTAGCACGAATGGAGATGGTGGTTGTAACACCCATATTTTTAAAATATTGTTCATGCATGTTATTTTCATGACATGTGAAGTGGAGTTAAGAGTTGCATTGTAGTGGGATATGCGCATTTTGGTAAAGAGGGGTATAATTGTAAGATGAGTTGGGACTTAATTGTCAAAATAGAAAGTTGTGAATTTTTAGTTAATAATCCAATTTTAGTAAAGGGGTGTGTAGAGATTAGTGATATTTATTATTATTTTATTAAGAGATAATAATTGATAATTATCTAATTATTATTATTATTATTATTATTATTATTATTATTATTATTATTATTATTATTATTTAGATATTATGATAATTAGTAATAATTATGAGAGCCTTTAGGGGTGGGGCAAATGGTGTAATTGGATTGGTGGAGGATTTGTGTGTGTATCTGTTTTATAAGTTAGAGTTGTAGAGAATATAGATAAAATTATAGAGAGGAAAAAGAAGAGGGAATTGATATAGCCTTGGGAGATTTGTTAATTTTTTACTCATCTAACATCAATTGGGGAGCTTTAGAAGATCTAGTAGCTTTTGGAAGCATCAATTTTGTAAGTCTTACATTTAATTTGGTTTGTTAAAATTAGGGTTGAATGTTGCAATTTCGTGTTCTATTTTGGTTTTTCATTAGTCCCATTGTTTTTGCCATATCTAGAGTTGTAAAGCTCTGGTTTGAGTAAGGTTTAATGCTTTAGAAACTTCAGAGTGTCTTCTACAACTCTTATGTTTTTGTCCAGAGCTGTTTCGATTGTAAGAACTGACTAGAATGCCTTTGTATTTTTGTGCTCATGTTGGTTACTCTTTTTTGACCGGTTTTAGTCAAAAATGCATATTTAATTTTATGTGTTTCCAAATTGAGAAATTCCAATTGAAATTTGTTGTAGACTCATTTTTCTAGCTTTAGTTTGAATTTTATGATTTTTAGACTTGTGTAGGCCATATTGGGACACTTTGAATCTTGAGCATATAATGGCACTTAGTTGCATTTAGTTAAGTTTAAGTGCTAGAGTCTTGTTGGTGATGTGGTTTTGATGTATGAATGTTATGTAGGTATTGATAAGGATAGAAGTGTTGTAAATCAATAAAAGAGCTTCTATTTTGAAGGAGTTGAGGAACTTGTGTAAGTGATTATCAATATAATGATATGTATATTAATTCTCTAGACTATGAGAATAATATTGTTATGAATGATACATATGATATGTATACTTATGAAAATGTTAATTTGTGATTGAATATGTCATGAAGTGGTATATGGCTATTTAGAATGATGAATTGTTGATAAATGGAATGCGATGTGTAGTGAGGCATGTTTATTGAATGTGAATTGTGCATGCCTATATGGATTATTGGAATGATGAGGAGAAATGGTGAGAAATATCTGTGATAGTGAGGCTGAGACGGGCGTATAGCCTTCACTGAATATGAAATCTGGAACTGAGCCGGGTGAATAGTTCTAGTAGTGGTCACATTGAAAATATAATATTGTGAGATGGGTAAGCTGAGCCGAGTGAATAGCTACCCAAAATTATATATGAGGATGTGAGGTTGTGAGACTGGGACTGAGCCAAGCGAATAGTCTTAGTATGTGACCACTTGTGAGAAATGCGCATGTGAGGTGGTTCCAGCCGGAAACCAAATTAAGTTATAGAATGAATGAATGAATTTATTTAATATGATGATATGTGCTTGTTACCTTACCTGGTTGAAATATATATGAATTGGTATGGTAGGTTTGGTGTATGTTAAGCATGTGTTTGGAATGAAGGCTATAGTTCACACTTGAACTTAGTCTATGGAATTGTTATGTAAATATCACTTAATTAGGTCTTGAGAAGTGATATATGTATAGTTATGTTGATAATTTCTTATTGAGTCGCAAGCTCACCCCTTTGCAAATATTTTTCAGGAAATAGTTAGTCCGAGCTTGAAGCTTGATCGATTTGTGATTCCGGTGGCTTGAGGTGTGCTTGGTGCTCTTGACTTCCATCTCCATCATCACGCATCACTTGCATTTTTTGTTGTCTGTAGTGAACATGTTAGTTAAATGTAATATGTGTATTGAGAATGCACTATATAAGTGCTTATGAATGTTGAATTATGAAGTTCATATATATGATTATAAGTATGCTTTGTGAAGTTGTTTGAATTGTGAAGTGATGATTGTGGTTGAGAATATGCAACTAATTTATGAATTGTGATTTTGATAGAATTGTGCAAATTATGTATGAAACATTATTTTGAGGCATGTTGTGTGTGTTGTGTATTGAATAGGTGCATTTTCAGCAAGTTCGGCCAGAGCAGGGGAGGGCTACCTCTAGCCACTGGCGAGCGCCAGTGCTCGCCAGTGGCTGGCGACCACCAGTCCCCCTAGCTGGTTCAGAGCACTGGCGAGCGCTAATCCCCTTTCAAAAAAAATTTTGGCTTAAACTTCTCAATTGATTACTCATATATTTAATGATGTGATGTGTGATTGAATATAGGTAATGTGCATGGCATGTGTCTATACTCACATTATACTTGAGTATGTTATAACTGACATGTGTTTGGGTTAGATTGAGGCCACATGTGCAGGTATCACATCATCAGTTTTCTTTATCGGGCAATCTGTAATAAAATGCCCGAGTTCTCTATAATAAAAACACACTATCGGTTTAGTTCTCCAACATTCTCCCTTATGCAATTTTCCACATTCATTGCACATTAAAGCTGTTGTACCACTCATAGATTTACTCTTATCAACACTTTCTCTATCATCTGATTGTTTAAATCTTTTGGTTGTTGACCCTTCCTCTGGTGAACTGACCTATCTTACTTCACATTTTTTTATTCCACCTTATTGAGATCCCATACTTCTAAAAGATAAATTTTCATTCACTTTGGTTGTTGTAGTTTTTTTTTCTTTATTCTCCAATATTTTTCTTTATAATATGGTCTTTTCAGCTCAAAGTGCTATTTTTAGTAAGTCTCTATAAGCTGGAGGTTTCATTACTATCTTTTCTCTGATTTCCAGGATCAATTCCCTTTCAAATCTGTCTCTTTTCAATTCGCCAGTGGCTACCTCTTCAGGTGCGTATTTTGATAATCTTACAAATTACACTTCATAATCAGCCACAGCTAAGTCATTTTGCTTCAATTCAAGGAATTCAAGTTTCTTCCTATCTTTGTATACAACTGATATATATTTATCCAAAAATTCTTTTCAGAAATCTGCCCAAGTTAATGCCATTGGTTCTTCTTTGCTCCCTAGTATAGTTTCCCACCAATCTAAAGCATCATTTTCAAAGAGCGATACTGCATGGCTTACCTTCATTTCAGTAGTACACTCAAATCGATTTAGCACTCTTTCGGTGTTTCTCAACCATTCCTCAGCCACCATCAGATCAGTAGTCCCAGCAAACCCTATTTTTGAATCTTTTCATAGTTATCATCAAGAGTGCTTCCTATTCATTTCTGAGTCATTTCTCTTATAACTTGAACAAATTCTTGTATATATAGGGAATAAGCAACTTATGGAGGAGGAGGTGGTAGTGATTGTTCAAGTCCATGTTCATATTGAAGTTCACTTAGAACATGCATAGGTTATTGCCTATAAACAGACTCAGATGACTCTTTAGGGCTAGAGTGAGGCGTTTGGTGTCCATCCATCCTAATATAGTTTAACACACATCAACTATATACAACTCATGATTTATACATGATATGTCATGAATGCATCACATTCTCATCTCCCAAGGGAATCTAATTCCTGCTATGATACCACTTAATATGACACCCTCGATCACAGCTATACACGTAGCCACAATCAATAATACACATGTGGCATAAGAAAATTTTCTCAAATAGTATATGTATATACATATACTTTTGTACACATACATTGCTCATGGCTAAATTATGCATATAATGTTATTAAAAAATGTTATATAAAAATGAGGATGGGTATGAATGCACCAAGCTCGCCTCTGGCCCACTTGAGATCACTATCAAATGAAACTCCGAGCTTTATCTAACTATGCCATAAAACATGTAGATGCAAAGGAATGTGCTTGCTAATCAGTAGGCAATTACTAATATAATAATATATATTAATCTTGTAACACACCAAACTACATAGAGTCTGCTATAAGCAAATTCAAGACCTTGATTCAAAATATTCTCATTAATTATAGACACATCCCAAAGCTATAATATTTATATAAACTCTATATTTATGAGTCTAATTTCATTCCCATTTTGAGTTATATAATTTGGAAGTGTATGGAATTAATTATGAATTTTTGAACACTAAAATGTCAAGCTCTATTAGAGTGAGCAATAAAATGTCAAGCTCTATTAGAGTGAGCAATAAAATGTCAAGCTCTATTAGACCATCATAATGATAGATTCAACTCAAACTCAAAACATGAAAGTTGTAAAAGACTCTTTAAAGTTTTATAAAATCAAACCATGCTCTAATTGGAGTTCTATAGCTCAAGTTATATCAAAATTATAGAGACAAAAAATTTGTAGAAGACTGCACGGCCGTGTCTGGGGTCGTACAAGTCATTGTCTTCTACTGCCAATCCGGTTGCGCACGGCCGTGCAGAAAATGTGCACGGCCATGCCTGAGTCTTGGAATCAGCACTCTGGACATGCACAACCATGCGTGAAATGCACACAGTCGTGCCAAAACATTGGCTAGCTCCAAGACACCCTAAAATTGTACACAAACATCAAAAACTCATTTTTAGATGTATCACATTCAATCAATTGCGAATATAAGCATTCATATTCATATCCTATAATCATCAATAATGTTCTTATATATTAAAATCCATTCTCAAACATAAAATCAAGAAACACATATTATCATTCCATTTGGTATCCTCATCACATACTCATATATACATATGCATATATAGTTATGTGTACACACTTGTAATCATCATTTTAAATTCTCACAATCATCAGACCCTTGAGTAGAAAAATACACTCTTATAATCATACAACACTTGTACCCATATTTCACAAGTTTATATCTCACATTCATAACATTTCATTTAGTATCCACTTTTACAAATAAAGGATTATATATATATCATCATAAATGCACTTACAATCAACACTTCCCAGGTTCACAATTATACTCCTATTTTATAGTTCCACATCCCACATCATTTAGTATTGCTAATATAGTATCATTTCATAATGTCGACCGTTACTTAGCCAATCGACATAATCAACATTTCATATAGTTAGTGATCATATAACCAATCGACATAATAAACATTTCACAAAGTCGATGGTCACATAGCCAATCAACATAATTAACATTTCACATAGTCGACGGTCACAAAGCCAATTAATATAATTAACATTTCACATAATCGATGGTCACTTAGCCAATCGACATAATCAACATTTCATATAGTCGATGGTCACTTAGCCAATCGACCTAATCACATTTCACATTATCGATAGTCACATAGCCCATTGACATAATTATATTTCACATAGTCGATGGTCACTTAGCCAATCGACCTAATCATATTTCACATTGTCGATGATCATATAGCCAATTGACATATTCACATTCCACATTGTCGATAGTCACATAGCTAATAGACATATTATCACACATCATATCTATATTTACTCATAAACATAACATCATTTATATCCAATGAATCAAACTCAAGTTCGTAATATATGCACACTTACAACCATAATTCCAATACCATCACATTTCATGTTACCACGTTCAATCGTATACCTCACAATAAATACATCAATCTCATTTATATCCAATATCATCACATTCCATAACACAACTTAAGAATCATAGTTCATCCAAAATACTCATCATAATAACTCATCTATTCCATCACAATCACATAAAGGTAATGAACAAGTAGAATTCACGCATTTCCTTCATTATTATTGTGAGTCTATATCATTCATATGCATTCTTATCATTG
This sequence comes from Macaranga tanarius, assembly GCA_949673435.1. Classification (NCBI taxonomy): domain Eukaryota; kingdom Viridiplantae; phylum Streptophyta; class Magnoliopsida; order Malpighiales; family Euphorbiaceae; genus Macaranga; species Macaranga tanarius. The sequence goes on along the minus strand of CATIWO010226937.1, from coordinate 1,734 downwards.
ATAGTATATATGCAACACCAAGTCCATAATATACTCACTTGGTATATGAAACAAGCATTATTGTTCCGATACAATTCTTAATATATCAATTCCTAAATAAGATTAATATTCTATCAATAATATTAGCATTTCCTTACATCTTATTCATTATATTTATAACTACTTACCACAAGTGATTTCCAACTTTAAATAAGAAGAGTTTTCCTAGTTGGTTGTCTTCTCCTTGCCTCTTGTAGCTCCTACATATATCCACATATCAAACACATATTCAACACATTATAAATGCACTTAAGCTTAACTTGTATAATCTATCACCTCAAATTTGATATGTCCAAATATTATGTACATAAATCCTATGATCATGATTTTTGTACAGAAGCTAGTATTATGTGTCTAGTTTCAAACTCAAAACATGAAAGTTATAAAAGACTTTTTAAAGTTTTCTAGAATCAAACCATGCTCTAATTGGAGTTTTATATCTTAAGTTATATCAAAATTATAGAGATAAAAAATTTGCAGAAGACTGCACAGCCGTGTCTAGGGGCGTGCAAGTCATCTGCTGCCAATTAGGTTGCACACGGCCATGTAGAAAATGTGCATGGCCGTGCCTGGGTCTTGGACTCAGCACTTTGGACATGCACATCTATGCACAAAAGGTACACAGCCGTGCCAAAACATTGGCTAGCTCCAAGACACCCCAAAAGTGTACACAAACATCAAAAACTCATTTTTAAATGTATCATATTCAATCAATCATGAATATAAGCATTCATATTCATGTCCTCTAATCATCAATAACGTTCTTATATATTAAAATCCATTCTCAAACATAAAATCAAGAAACACATATTATCATACCATTTGGTATCCTCATCACACACTCACATATACATATATAGTTATGTATACACATGATGAGTGTGAAACATGCATATGTTGAGCACTTTATTTTATTGCATATTAAGTTTAGAAATGCATTGTTTAGTTAGTTTTTAGTTAGTTTTGTTATTTTATTTTAATTTGGGTGCTTTTATGTTAAATAGGTAATTTTTATTTAGTTTTTAGTTGTAGGATGCATTTGAGAAGAGATGGAGATAGTACTTGAAGATAAAGATAAGATTGCAGCTTAAAGTTGGAAGGTTATCCTCGCATAAGGGCACATGCCCATGTGCATGCCCATGTGTGGAGTTGCATGCCCATGTGCACAGCCATGCCTGATTTTAAGAATTCAGAGTTATTTTGATGCATGGGCGTGTCCAATTATTGTGTACCCATGCATAATGATGTGGCAGCCAATCAAAAGTGGATTTTAAGCTAGAGTTTGAATAGATAGAAGCTCATCTTTTAAGCCTATGTTTGGATAGAGTTTAAGAGAGTTTAAATGACCTTTTTCATTAGGAAACTAGGTCTTTTAAATAGAACTATCTGTCTTTCATTAAAGTATGGCTAGTTGTTAGTTTTTAGTTCTAGTTTTAGTTTTCTATTCTCTTTGTACTTCAGAAGACATTTTCATTTTGTTTTGCTTAGTTCATGGTAGAGGAGATACTTAGCTTGAAGTTAGAAGAGCAAGGCTTCCTTACTCCATTGAAAGGGAGGTTGTTCTTGTATCACTCTTTTATTTAATTATTATAATGTTCAGAATGATTTTCATTTCTTGTTTGTTTTCTTTTCTCTTTAACATGAGTAGCTAGATCTTTTCTAGGGTTCTTATTCTAAATTGACCATGTGCTTATT